>JBAGKK010525192.1:0-12943 GCA_037177015.1 Euceroptres primus
TAAAATGCAACCGCTACTAAATGATTTACAGAAAAATATTCTTAAATCTGCAACATCATCTGAGGCTAATTCAAGATCATCTGACGCATGACCAAAAAGCTATTATTTTTCTAAAATGTAACTCGTAACGATAAGCATAATTTTGCTGAAAAAATCAGTTTTTCTACAATGTTTGACTTGCTTTTGTTTCAGGTTCTGATGGGTGGAACTTGCAGCAATTTCCTAATAGTCAACAATCTACAAAGTACAATCCCATGACACTTCAAAGAAGCATTATTCCTGACTTTAGGTTGGGCAAGGTTCAAATGATGCAAAATCAGGGAATTTCTCATCAAACGGTGCAAAAACGTCACGTTTGTATATTTTGCAAGAAAGCATATCCTTTGAAGTCTCTACTCAGTCGTCACATTCAATATTCCTGCAAGATGAATCCAAAATGCTCTCATTTCACTTGTACTTTTTGCCCTTACAAAAGTATGTACAAGGCAAACATGGAACGTCACATTAAAAATGTTCATGACACAGGGGGATTAAAATTCAAATGTGATTTGTGTAACTTTCGAAGTAGTTACACATTTTGTGTTCGAAGACACATGAAAACTTTTCATCGCGTTACTATGCCTGATTTTCCAAATCAGTAAAATCTCCAAGACTGTTTTACAATATACTTTACAGAAAAATGGATAAATAATTATAAATTATATATTTTTGAATCCTATTTTATGTTTTTTATGAAATTGACATGAGATTTGTATTACTAAAGTAAGATTATTTAATTAACCAGGGAAAAAAAGAGGTGAAGTAGAATTTGTCTATTAAAAAAATTGTTTATTGTAAATAATATATTTGTACCACATGAATACTTTTATTTAAGCTTAAATAAGAGAGTAATCTTGACTTTTCCTTTAGAAAGACTTCTGTTCTTCCATTTTCATATTGTATACAATAAATTCTAAATTGTTTATATTTTTCTAGATTTATTTAGTTTTCTCTATCCTTTCCCAAAATTGGTGGAATTTTTTTTTACCAAAGAAGAAACTTTATTTTAACAGGTAATTTATTTTTTCAGGTAAGATTTCTTAAATAAAATTAAAAATACTTGGAAATGTTGTTTTGGCTTTAGGTAAGTGTAACAGTGATATTAAAATGTCTTTTTTGTGACCCTTCGTTAAATTCTACTCGTTGAGTTTGTGGTTTTGGGGTCAGGAAATGTTCATTTTTCTTGACACACCTGTTAAGGTTATTAAATAAATATACAACTGATGAGACATACAAATTTGGATATCATAATGGCTTTTCAAATATTTTTTATTTTCATTTGCTTATAAAAAAAACAATTTTTATTTTATTCAGAATGTTTGAAAATTTTAAAGAATTTTACTCTTATAATATTTGTTTTTACTTTTATATATTTCAACATCGTTTATTAGTATCATTTTATTTTATGAAGAATGTTTAAAAAATTTTATTTCTATGAATTATCTACGTCTACGTTGTGCATCAGTATGCTCTAATATTACTAGCATTATGTTATCATTGTTATCGGTACCAAATATTTAATTATTAAAATAACTATTTTTCAGACCACAGTATATTACAGAAAACATAATTTCGTTTTTAAAAAAAAATAAATCACTGAAGAAGGGCTCCTTTATAAGTCGAAACGTTTGATTAAAACTCAGTTTTTGATTATTGGACCCTAAAGCCAAAATAACATTTCCAAATGTTTTAATACGAGTGGGTCAATGCAAGCTTCAAAATGAATATAAAAGTAAAAATTGAAGAGGTAAGAAAATACAAATTTGCGGATTGGGACTAATAAATTATCTGGTTGAAGTTTAAATTAATATTCTGTTATTTGAATAAAAAAATATATAGACAAAGGTTTTTCGTTCATTGGCTTTGTTTATATATTTTTTAAATTTCTGATTTTTCCAAAGGGTCTATAGAGTACTAGTATTCAAAATGTATACCAAGTATTTTAAAAATCAATAAAGTTACACTTTCTCATTTTCAAGTTTCGACCTCATCAATTTAATCATGTATGAGTTTCTTTGGCATTTGTTGCCAAAGTTACACTTTGTTCAAGTTTCAAAAATAATTTCCCTCATTGTAGATTAGTTATAAAATTCCAATTCTAATAGCAAGTCGAAGTTTCATTTATTCTTTAACTCTTTTATGTTATAAATTGTAAATAAAAAATTTCGTAATTAAAATTTCAGACTTTTTAATTTCAGTATTTTTAAAATCATTTTAAGCAAAATGACTAACCAATTGAACTTTTTTTTCAGGATTATCAAAGAGACTCTTGCGGAGCCCAAGACACGAGATAATCCTTTCTTCGAATTTTGAATGTCCTCGTTGTCGAAGACGTTATAGTGGAAAACCATCGCTTTCCAGGCACATGAGAAAAGAATGTGGAGTTTTGGGAGCTCATCTTTGTGTCCTCTGTGGTTATCGAGCAAAACACATGCAGACTCTTCAAAGACACATTTGGCGAAGGCATCAATTGTGATTTTAATAATTTCCTCCAATATTTTAAATAAATAAACAAATTTCCTAACTTTAAAAAATATTATATTTTCCTGAATCCTTTTTGTTACTTCCAGATTTTGTAGAAGTGCTGTAGATTTTTTGTTACTTGTATTCATCAATTGTCGTTCTGCACTTAATCTTGATAGATACTTTTTAATTAGAACAATTTTATTATTATTTAATTAGAATATTAACATAATCATTAACTTATTACTTTATTTCTGCCCTTTATAGTCGATTATTTTGTGAATCTTTTTCTTGAATTTTTGAAATAATGATTTTAATTTCGATATAGTGTGTGAATTATTTCAGAGACTATAAATGCTCTGCCATGAATGCAAGTAGTGACACTTGTAGATGCAATGCTTTCTTCCTGAGTTGATGTGGATTTATGGAAATTTCCTTTTGATTTTGGATATTAACAATTGATCTGCTTTTGTGATTTCAGCTTATCGGAAGATGTTCATGGGCGAAACAATGCTCGGCTACACTTGCACAAAGTGTAGTAAATTCTACAAGATGTGGAGCAACTACTTGAAACATAAATGCGAACCACCACAATTCAAGTGTTCCCTTTGCCCTTTTGCTGCATTCAAGGCATTCATCCTCCATGCTCATCAGGCAGAACAACACTTTAAAGTTTCTTCCTCAAACTCATAATGGAGGAAATATGCATTAAAACTTCCTCAGATTCCACAAAGTTCAGAGGACTTTTGATCCTTAGGATTTACTTTGAAGATTATCTTATTTTCAAAGTGTTTTAGTCTATTTAGTGTCACCAGAACTTGTTTCACATCTAGTAAGATATTAGAACGTTACCACTTATCTGTTGCTTACAATTTTCAAATGTAGGAAAGATTCTCAAATTAAAATATTATAAGCTGTCTATAATTTACAGGCTTCACAGGCATTCTCCTATTCCCTCATTTTTTATTCCCTTATTTAAAAAAAAAGATTTCCCCTTTTCACCCCTCTTTTTCCTCCCTTTTCCCCTTTTTTCAAGAATTTTTACCTTTTTTCTTGTTTTCCCCCTTCAATGCGGCCTGAATTAATTAAACTCAATAAGGTTCAATATTTTTAGGTGTTTTTAAGCATATTTTAAATTTTAAATATTTTAAGTTGACTTCAAAATTTAATAATTAAGAAAAGACAATATAGACAATTTCAAATCTGGAAGTGTTCAAGATTTGATAATTTTAATGCTAAACGACGATGATTTCTACATTATTAGAAATGTTCGTAAATTTCTGAAAGTTTTAGGTTACGAAGATTACAGATATTTTTATGAAATTTAAGTCAATTTTCAGAAACCGTATCTGAAAATGATCAAACTCGAGATCAAAGTGTAACTGAATTTTCAAGAACTTTTTTTTCAGTTGCGGTAACTGAAATTTACTAAATTGTAACTGAAATTTATGAAAATGTATCTTAAATTTATGAAACAGTAACTTAATTTTCAGTTACATGTAACTGCATAAAACTTCCGTTACCCTATAGGTCAAAATTTTTTTGTTACAGTTTCGGAATTTTAAGTTACACGTTTCAGAATTTTCAGTTCCAAGTTTCGTAAAATTACGTTATTTTAAACGGAATATTAAGTTACTTCTAATTGAATTTTCCTAAATTTTTCCTAAATTTATCAAAATGTAACTGAAATTTGCGAAACTGTAACTGAAATTTCTACCACGGTAACTGCATAAAACTCCAGTCACGTGTATCTGAAAATTACCATCAAAATTTCAAACCGTGTAAATTTGAAAATAATAAACATTTAAATTAAACATTTTGAAAGTCGAAGATCTAAAAAGTAAAGAGTTTTATTTTTCGATCGTTAAACTTGAAAAATTTCACTACCAAGCCTTCTAACCTGAAAATTATTTAATTTGATGTAAGGTTAATAAATTTTAAAATGCCAGCGTTGAAGACTAAATAATTTTGAATTTTAAATGCTTAGAATGGCACAATATAACATTAGAAGTCTTCTGTATTGTGTAATAATTAAGAATACGAAGGTTTCAGAACCTTTAAAGTTTTAAATTTAAAATTTAGTTTTTCAATATAATTCGTCATTATTGAATTTTGAACGTTTTGAATTAAAAATTTTTCAATCGCAGGCATTTTTTATTTGAAATTTTAATATTTTGAACGATTTAAATTTGGAACTAAACAAGTTTTTTAATACTTTTCAATATGAATTGATTAAACTTTGATTAAACTCCCTTGATTTAATTTTTGTTATTATTTTCAATTTGAAATTGTATAATTGTGAAATTTTTAATTTAAAATTTTTAAATTTCTAAATTAATGTATCAATTCTAAACTTTAAATTAAAAATATTAAAAGGTTAAAATATTTGTATCTGCAATAAATATGAAAAAATAATAAATAAACGGAGGTAAATATGTTCATAGTGGAAAAAAAATTTTTTATAAGTGACCAAAAGTAACTTTAAAAGAAGAGACTTGTTAAAGAAATAAATTGATCAAAAATAGAGAAAGAGTCTCGGTTTATCAGGCTTAAAATGTTGAATAAGCATTGAAAACATTTTTTAAATTGTCATTGAATAATTAAAAAAAATAAATAAAATTTTGAAAGGCACCTATTCAAAATTTTATAATTTTTAATTTAGTTTTAAAAATTAAACGTTTTTTGAAATAGGCATTCAACACTAACTAAAAATTTGAAAATATTTCAAACTGAACATTTCAATCTCAAAGCTTTCAAAATTGAACAATTGAGAATTTTAAATGCCTAAAATTTAGAGAGTTCCAAGTCGAACTCCTTTTAAATCGTATAATAATTTAATTCGATATATTTTTTTTTGTTCTCAAAAATTTCTGGCCATTTTTCGTTTTGCACAATAACTAGGTACACATTTGCATAAAGATTATATTTATTTTGATTTTTTTGCCTATTTAAAAAAAAATGTTTTTAAATTTTAAATTTCCCCTTTTTAAGAGCATTTTGCGCTGTGAAGCCTGAATTTATGAAAAACAAGTCTTTTGAGATTCAATTTTTGAATATAAATTATAAACTGTTGCATGTAATATTTTTCCTTGGGTTCATACGAATAGAAAGTCAGCACTTTTTACGTAGGTGCTTTTAACTTTTTGACATTAAGCAGTTTTCTTAAAAAATCTGCTAAAGATTTTCGAGTATTGTACTTGGTGTTCAGTGTACACTTTAAGTGACTGACTCCTTGTTTATTATCATATTCTCTGTTTTATCTACTGTATTCACAAAAACCACACATATTTCTGCGTTTCCATTGTCTTGCAAAACCAAATTTTGGATCAGAAAAATGATTTAATTAGTGAGATAGAAGTATGCTGAAAATGTACCTGTTTCAAAGTCTGAAATTTGGAATTTATATAAAGTCATAAGACCATGGTGAAGTTAGAATGTTATTTATGTGCGTTGGTTTGAATTTTATCATAACATGTATCCCATTTTATTGTTTGAATGAATTAAAGTTTGTTCTATTCTACATCATGTACTCTCGTACATACATAATTACACGCATAAGTAGTACTTATTTATACATATGCATATGTATTTTCGTAAAAATATGAATAAAGTTTGAAAACCTATTTTATTTGAATGGAAATAAATCATTTGATAAGAGGAGATTTAATCTTTGAGTACGGTGAACTTATTCTTGCTTCTTAATTTTATTTAGTATCATTACAAAAATGAGTCAGATATATTTTAATTATACTGAAGAAAATCAATACCGGGATTTTATTTTGACATACAAGGTAGTTTTTGTTCAAAGGGAAATAAAGAATTATAAATAATTAAACGAGTATTAAAAATGGAGTGTACCATTTGATAACTAGTACAATTCTTTAAGAAACAAATAATTTACAGATCAAGCTTGTTTGGAAGAAATTTTTATAAATGTGAATTTTGCTGACTATTTTTTGTTTTTTATTTCAGATCCATATGTATGCATCGAATGCAACAAGGGGTACAAATCGAGGGTGGCCTTAAATCGACACGTAAGGGAAGATTGTGGTAGGATTCTGTACAGATGTCCCTATTGTTCCTGCATCATTCCCATGAAGTTCAACCTCTACAACCACGTGAGACGAGAACACAAAGCTGAAAGTCAAAGTCTCGATTTCTACGAGACTTATAAATAAAATTCAAAATTTAGTTTAAAAAATTTAGTTACATTTATGTTAAATCATTACAAACGTGTATATAACATAACAAAATTTTAAAAAGTAATATTGAAGAGAATACAAAGTTAGTAAAAAAATTGTTTTTGTTTTATTTCAAACTGCGTTTAGTTCACTACATTGGAGTGTTTAGTAAAAAATAAAACTAATAAGTAAAGGAATTTTGGCCATAAAAAGTTGCATTAATTTTGTTTTGCAATTTTTTTGTTTTACTGTAATAGAAAAATAACTTCATGTTGATTTTCTAAAAAAATAAGATATGGAAAAGTTTATTCAATTTTTAACACACTCTCTTTTTTGTTTCAGGTTATTTAGGAAGTCACATTTGCTACACTTGTGGTAAATCGTACGCTTACCACAGTTCTTTGATGCGGCATATAAAGGAAGAATGTGGTGTGCCTCCAAAGTATCAATGTCTTTTTTGTCCAAAAAAAACTAAGTTGCACTGCAATTTGTTGAAACATATGAGAACAAAACATTCAAATACTTCATGCGTGTAGTTAAGTTTATATAAAATCCGAATCTTGTTTTTTTCAATTCTTATTAATTCGTTTTAATGATTTATTATAAAAAAATCTTTTAACGAAAATAGAAGAGCAACCATTTGTTTCGAAACTTAAGATAATAAGTTTGATTTGATTTTTTTTTTGACAATTTCCAACAATTTTTGGTCATTCTTTTTTTCGGCGATTTCTTGTAACTGTGTGAATTTGTAATAAAACTGAGCATCTGAAAAATTATGTCAATAAACTG
The DNA here is from genome assembly GCA_037177015.1 of Euceroptres primus. Lineage (NCBI taxonomy): Eukaryota > Metazoa > Arthropoda > Insecta > Hymenoptera > Figitidae > Euceroptres > Euceroptres primus. The sequence goes on from JBAGKK010525192.1 coordinate 7,473, forward strand.
CAACAATAACCTTCTTCGATTTATATTTTTTAAGATATTTCTTTGCAGAGGCCTGACTTCTTAAAATAGCTAAATATCTTGGTAAGAACTGTAACATTAAATTTATTAATGTAGATCTATTTTAATTTAACACTCATGACATACAGCATACACTGGAATAGAAATCAATAATATAATCAAATCAATACAGATGAAAAATAATTAATTATTTAATTATTGCATCTCCTACTAAAGATGACATTTCCATTTCTTCATTTCTTCTTTCGTGTTTTTCATAATTTACTCTAAGCTTCTATTTTTTAATATAAATGTTTTATTTTATTTTCAGAGAGTACTTCTTCTGTTGAGACAAATTTATCTGCGTTAACTTCCCCTGATCATTCTCCAGAAGAAGGAAGCATGCTGGGCCCTGTTTCTCAAAGTAAGTTTAGTTACTTTATTTTATATTGAATAAATATAAAATTAAATATTGTATTTAATTAATTTTTACATTCTCATCACATGAGAAGGTATTTTTCACATTAATTTCCTAAAATTTATGGTTTTTTTTTTCATTTTTCAGATGAGAATGCAGCTCCAAAGATTTCAGTTCGTCCTGCAACTGAATTGGTTTCTCCTTCCAATAACCCTACAGCTTCTAAGGTCAAAGTCGGCAGCATTGAAAATCTTTCGAATAACGTGTTCGTTAAAATTGAGAACGAGGACCTTTCACTCTCAGGTAACTAAAATAGATTTTTTTTCGTTTATTCATTTTTGTCCAACAATATTTTTCTATTTCAAAAAAAGTCTGTTGAATTAAACTTTGGTGAAATAGATTTTATTGTTGTTAAGTTATTTAATAGAATTAATATTCTGCCCTAATAAATATTCTGTTTTATATAAAAATATAGGTATTAAATTAAGATCAATATCAAAAACCGTATGATTTTTTAGACATGGAACCTTCAATGATGTCATCAGAACCTCAGGATCCACAGTCAAACGCAGAAGGTAAACATAATTATTTTAAAAGATTTTTCTTTTCACTTCATCAATCAATTCTTTTTTTTCTTCTTTTTTCGTTTTTATTTTTCGTATTCTTTTTTCTTGAACCTTGAGTATAATTTATAAGTCAAAGTCAAATATTTCAGGGGCAACTAGGCATTTGGTCGTATGTGCAAAATTTTCGTTACGAGATGTTTAGTTCCTATTTATATAAGTTGAGAGTTCAGAAAATTTTGTAGTTATAATAATATTTTTAAATAACATTTTTTTATGATTTTTTAATGTTCAAGAAGTAGAGCTTTGGAAATTATATTGTTTGAAATTACTGAGAGAAGATTTCAAATTTTGTTTGTAGATTTAAGCAACACATGTGCTGCTTGTTACAAGTCTTACAAGTGGAAGTACAGTCTTCAACAACATTACAAGAAAAATCCAAAATGCCTAGCAGTTTTACGTTCTTCTGGAAAGTGTGAATTCGGTGCAACGACCAAGCGCACAACCCCAAAATATCAGTGTTTATATTGCTCAAAAACAACAAATTATCGCACAATATTATTGCGACACATGCAAAAGTCGCATGGTTTTTCATCCTAACTTTCTGTTTTCTTCGATTTCATCATTTTTAATCATATAATTTATTTCTTATCATTGCTTTAATGAAAATGGTTATTATTAAGTAACGTTAAATTTGCTTCATTGACGGTTTCCAATTTTTTCTGCAATTATTGTATATAAATTTTGAGTTATGTTCAACACTTTGGAATTTTTAATGTTTTTAATGAGCTTTTGTTGCTGTGAAGTAAAGAAACTAGTACAAACAAAACTACTAATTGACACAGTGGGTGAGCAAATATTTGCTAAGGTAAAAAATGTTTAATTACAAATTTCAGATGTCAAAGATTTAAATACTTGCGCATCCTGTTCTAAAGCCTACAAATGGAAGCTTTCTCTGCAAAGACATTTCCAGAGGAGTCCTGAGTGCTGGCCAGCAGTTCTCCAATCTGGAGATTGGAATGCCATTTCCATACTTAATCAATCGATGCCAAAATTTCAGTGCCCATATTGTCCAACAAGGGCAAAATTAAAACGTACTTTACAGTGCCATATAACAAGAATGCATACTTATATTGTTAATATGTAATCAGATTACTGGAACTTTGAAAATTTGACTTTTTTTAATTGAAAAAGAATAATTTTGTTTAAGAAGAAATTTATTCTTCCATATGAGACGTTCAAATATTACATTGCCTCATTAAATGTAATGTAAATAAAATCTAAATAACATAGAAAAATTAAATAAATTGTTGCTTTCCTTATTAATGGTAATTTTTTGTTTTTGTACTTTATGATATGTTTTTTAGAGTGGATGGATTTTAAAGTTATATGTAGTATTTGAACTGCCCCTCAAACTTCTAACTGTAATATAAAAAGTCTGTTAATTACATTAACTTTAAAAAAGTTTAAGTTGAAAACTAACTTGAGAAAATGTTGAATTAGGCTAATTAACTTTTCCTTATAGTCTTCAGAACGTGTGTTGTGATATAACTAGTGCTTTTTTACGTTTGGGGAATTTTTTTGCGTATTTCGGTGAAGTATAAAATTTATAAGGTGTTTTTGTGTATTTCGGTGAAGTATACTACAATTTATTTTTAAAAAATGTGATAGTTGCACCTTCTAATAAACTCGAAGAGAAAAATCACAAGGTTTTGTTGGATTTCTTTCTCACAACGATTCTATGATTTTAATTCCCTCCTCTTTACTCCTACAGAGTTTTTTATTCAGTTTTTCTTCGGATCAGAAAAAGGTATATGAAAGAACTCAAATATATAAATAAAAAAGTATTTAAAATAATGTACAGTATTTTCATCTCAAAAAATTGTTTTAAAACTCGTTGTTTTTCTTTTTTTTTTTCTTCTAGAACACAATACACGCTTGACTTCTACAAAAGATTTTAGGATAACTTCAAAACTGTTAATATATATATTTTTTGAAATTGTTACTTTTTTAAAATAAAGTTTATTGCAAGTGATGTATATGTATCCTTTCAGAAAATGCAAGTTGGTTCCAAATTTATTTTTCAAATTTAGGAATTGGTTTCATGAGATTGTTGCTTGTCGGCCTGTATGTGATAAGTATCTAGTATTTGGATTGATTTGGTAATTTTGACGATTGACAAAAATATTTTCGATATTTCCAATCAATATTTATTCTGACTTGTAACTTTTTTCACAGATCACCAACTTTCCTTGATTAGGAGGAGCATCTACCCTTGTGGAAAATGTGAAAAGGTCTATTCGAATGCCTCTTCGTTATATCGTCATTTGAAATTGGAGTGCAATAAGCTTCCTCAATTTCACTGTCCTTTCTGTCACTTCAGTTCTAAAAGGAAATTTAATCTGGATTCCCATGTGGCTCACAGACACCAGGGTCGAAAACGAGTCTACAATCGACATTCTGAACCCAGTTGAGACCAAAATCAATTTCAACAATTTTTTTTGCATATTTTATAGATTTAACTCTTGTGGATATATTATGTGTCTTTAGGTAAAATCAACTGCGAAAGACAGTCAGATTCTGTCCTAAGTAAAATTAAAATCCATACTTTTAAACTTTCGATATTTTCTAATAATTAACAAATTAATGTTAGTGTCCACATTGCTTCCTAATGCCAAAATATTTTTTAAATAAGCGACTGATTTTTGCTGCCATATATTTATACACAACAGAGAAAAAAAATTTCTAGTCTTCGGTTTTCGTCAGTGAAAATAATTATTCACTCTATGTAAATCTATTACTTGCTAATGGGTGTTTTTGTAATTTCTTGTTAATAAAAAATGAAAACTATATTTCCTAGATTTGTTAAGCCCTCGATCAGGAATTTCTAACTTATTTTGTAATATATAAAGTATGAAATATAATAAAAATATTATATATATATATATATTAGGGTGATTCTTATTTGGGCGATGTCTTCAAATCTTCGATGACCACACAAAAAATTGAACAAGGTATAAAAAAAAATTTCCTCAAAATTTAAAGAAAATCGAACAATATTAACATGTGCCTCTAAGCGACTGAAATTTTAAACGGGAAATACATGTAATTTTTTCTGAAAATCACTCAAACTTTTTTCACGCTCATAATAATTTATTTAAAAATCTCAAACTTTGCTTTGTTGCAGTACATAATAATAGGTTCAAACTCTAATTTTTACCAATTTTTTTGAAATTTTTTTCTCTACTTGCAAGCCCAATGAATATGCTACTATCACATGATGTTTCCATTTTCCTGTAAGATTGTAAGTAGAGAAAAAATTTTCAAAAAAATTGGTAAAAATTAAAGTTTGAATCTATTATTATGTACTACAACAACGCAAAGTTTGAGAATTTTAAATAAATTATTATGAGCGTGACAAAAGTTTAAGTGATTTTCAGAAAAAATTACATGTATTTCCCGTTTAAAATTTCAGTCGCTTAGAGGCACGTGTTAATATTGTTCGATTTCCTTCCAATTTTGAGGACATTTTTTTTTATACCTTGATCAATTTTCCGGGTGGTCATCGAAGATTTGAAGACAACACCCAAATAAGAACCACCCTAATATATATATATATATATATATATATATATAAATAATTTCATTTAATCAATGGAGTAGACCATACTGCAGAGGACAGCACAATTACAAATTGGGCAATAAAATTTAAATGTAGTCGAATTAATACGTTACAGTAATATATTGAATTTACCGATTTTAAACTATTATCTGATGTTTATTTTTTATCTACTGTACTGTAGTATTTTCTTACCTGATTTACAAAAAAGTTTCAATGCTTTTATTCTTTATTCAAATATTATATTCTTTATTTCCTCACAGTTGCCATTAAATAATTTTTTCTCAATCAAATAAAAATAAAGTAATAAATAGATGATATTTTTTTAAATTTTGAAATGATCTCTGAAAAGCAATATTATGTTTTAATTTCAAATGTAGGTAAAGTAAAATATTCTGAGTCAAAGTATACCGAAGAAGAAATCAATAATTTCCGATATATCTTTACCTTCTTTGAATTTATACGCAAGGCACATTGTATTTACAAAATAATCATTATTGCAGTACTGATGTCTGTATGAAATTAAATTATGTTTTAAAAGAAAAAAATTATTTATAAATGCGTCAGATAATATCTGCACATACATGTAATAAGTTACTTTGCAATACAAGAAAAAAAATGTAGAAAGTTACTTTAAAAAATTTAGTTGTGTGTCAGCATTGAGTCAGTAAGGTTACAAAAAAAAAAAGAATAACCTTTTTTCAGAATTTTAAATCTCTCGGATTCAAGATGAAAATTTCAAAGAAAATTTTCACCATTGTTTTTTATCTTCTGCTCAATATAAGGATCAATTTCTGTGCAAAGCCACCAATATGGTTAAGACATCTAATAAGATACATAAAAAGAGATTCAAGTATCCATCAGGTGACGTTTC
>JBAGKK010525213.1:5361-31903 GCA_037177015.1 Euceroptres primus
GAAAATTAAAATTATATTTTTATTTTCTATAAGCTGGACTTAAGTGTCTTATAACTGAATTTGAACTGTTTAGTAACAGTTTAGTTTACAGTTCCTTGAAAATTAAAATTATATTTTTATTTTCTATAAGCTGGACTTAAGTGTCTTATAACTGAATTTGAACTGTTTAGTAACTGAGTTTAAACAGTTTAATAGCTGTTTTAGAAACTGAGTAGTAAACCATGTTAAGAAAATATTGAAAGTGTGTGGAGGTAATGAGCCTTTGACCTATTTTCTGACGTCGCCCTTTTCCTACGATGTCACGACTGAGGGATCAACCCGTGTGTACAGCACGATCAAACACTATATTCTTGCGTAGGAAGGCGTAGAGAGAAGGGCTGGCCTACATTCGTCAAACGTGACTTTATGAGGCGGACGAATCTGTCTCGATACTCGAGCTTCGTCGTAAAGATCAACGTCATCGACAGCTTACGTGATTCTCCTTCTTTTATATGAATTTTTTTTGCAGACGTGTAATCTCTTTATGAGTCAGAAAAACGTTGAAGTCCACGATATAAACAAGCCATACAAGATGATAAACTTCATCTCCATCAATTAATGAAAGATCTACATCCCTTAAAACTTTATCACTGAAACAATCCAATAAAATTTCACATTAAGCATTTTTTGTAAATTCTTTATCAAAATTTGTAAATTATTTCAAGATAAACCCTTAAAAATTTTTTGATACATCCAATCTCAATGGATGAGAAATTGTAAAATTTAAAAGATTAAAGGTCAGTTCAAAGTTTTACCGGAGATTTAAATGTACGAGTCTTCCTGATAGCAGAAATGGTTAGTTAGACTTCACAGAGATATTTAATAGTCCTACAGACATCTGGACGACATTTATGAGCACATTGTACTGTCTGAATTTACATTAAACACGCAAGTGGTTTCTACAATGTTGTTCTGTGCAAGTAAGCGCGATTTTGGAGCACTGTCACAACAAAGTAGAGAAAAAATCAAATTTGACAATGATACCTCTTCTCTTTTCTTAAAAAGAGAAACCCTTTATAAAATATCGCAAAATCCCGACCAAAGGTTTTCTCGTCGATTTCTTGATTTATTTTCTGACAATAACTTCTCTCGAGAAAAAAAAAAGGAAATGATCTCTAAGTCTACAAAGACTCTAGAATAAGAAATGACGACTTAATCTTTAAGACTCATAAAACTGAACTAAAGTTTACTTTTCACATTTAAATATCTAATAAATGTGCAATTTCATACAACGCCAATTTACAAATCACGAACCAAATGACTGAGCCTAGATAATAGTGAACCATAAATCAATATATAAGAATCGACCTCCGATCAGAATAATATCTCAGCATAATGCAACATAAAAGGGTTAATTTACTACTTTAAAAGATCACTCAACTAATAAATAAAAATTTTTCCCGCTCCAATAAATTATGATTGTGATTTTAAATTGAAAGCCTTCGAATTCAGAAGGTAAAATGCAAATCTGAATTGTGGAACCAAAATTCGAAGAGTAACCCTGGAGTGACAAGATAATGTGTACTTGCTACAAAATTTACACCGGCCATAAAGAAATTCCCTTTTCCCTTAAACCTTCTTTGTGACCTTAGGATATTTTCAGCAACAAAGCAGTCAGTTATCGACAAACGGGCGTAGAACAGTTGTTTTTTGTCGGATGTGAAAGTACACTAGACGACCGGTAAGGTGGATGCAAGTAGAACGAGCGAATACGGTTGCAAAATCTTCCTGAGATTGGTCGCACTGCTGCACTGGCTAGTTGGCTGTTACGAGTTTCACAACGGCCATTGTTGGAGAACGATGGAGCAACTGTACCAATTTTAAAAGCATCGAGGAGATATCAAAAGCTGGATTCATATCGATGACTAATAATTGATCTGAAACTGACAAATTTGAAATTTAAAATCGGACGAGTCAGGCCTTGAAGGTGAAAGAAGGGAAAAACCGAGAATAAACCAAAGAGTTGGTAGCCTGACAGCCTGGAAGAAAACTGTAACAATCCAGAAGATTCTGCAACAGTCCAGAATATTTTGAAGAATTTGAACAGATTTTGGGGAATTTGTTGAAGGTTTTCGAAGATGTCAGATGATTCTGAAAGAAACTGGATCTAAAAGAATTTGTTGAAGGTTTTAAAAGATGTCAGATGATTCTGAAAGAAACTGGATCCAAAAGAAACTAGAAGATCCTGGAAGTTTTCACAAGATCACAAAAATTGTTGGAAAAGTCCAGATTAAAATAAAAGATTTAGATGATATGCTGAACCCCATTATTTGCCTGTTTTATATATTCACTTGGCTGAGTACACTTCAATTATATTTCCCCTTTCTAAAGTTTCTTTTCCAAGTACTCCTAATCTTCGATCCAAAAGCTGGAATTTTTATATACCCACGTAAGTTAAATTGAAAATATTTGAAAAATAAGATCTTTTTCTAGATTTTCGTTATCAGGTTCAGCTTCAAAAATGCTCTCCATAAAAACAAAATCGATCAACGCAACAGCTCATCCAATCACCCAATGTAGTCGAAGTTCTTGGATCGATAGGTGGCATTCGTTTGCGTTGAACCATCCATGGAAAAGTGTTCCCAGAGGAGAAAAGAGGAGAAAGGGGTTGCGCAGACTCATACAGGGACCAAGGGAGGGAAAATGGAGGAAAATAAAGAGGCAGAGGGAGAAAGGGAGACACAAAGAGAAAAATGATGTAGGAGAGATAGAGAAAGATTATACGAGCCGAATTCTCCCGATCTCTTGCGTCAATAGCGTTCCGACGACAAACGTCGCCACGCGCCATTCCTGAATAACGAGAGGTTCCAATTTCGCATGTAACTGACCATCCCTAATACAGAGCACCATCCATCGACGCTTTTTCCCAAGGGAACGTACGATTGAGAGATCACTCGTCGCGTCGATTGTTTTTTTCTGACTTTTATTCATTCAAATATTCCGAAAATACCTCAAGCGGCGAATTCTCTTAGTCCAATATTAAAAACTTTATAAATGGGATTTCTTTTTGTAATTTCAATCTCTGATTCGAATGAATTTTCTCAAGATTCTTTTTGCAAAAATGAGCTGATCTCATCTCGCATATTTTCCTTCATGTCGTACAATCTTAGTTTCTTTTTCCGCTTCACGTGTTTATTATTCTGTGACTCCTTTCAAGAATCTTGACTCCTTTTTTTCAAGTATCTTTGTTTTCTCACGCGTAAAAGCTTGATGTTTAAAGCACTGATTTCACATTTTTGCTTGACAGTAACCAGTTTCTTCTTTGTCCAATTATGTTTCTTTGATCTAAATTTCTTCAAACCCCTCTGCAACTCTTCTTCTTTTGTTTTACCTTTTCGATAGTAAGCAGTGAGGAAAGCCTATCGCCACCTTTCACTCGAGTTTCTTTTTTGTTTTTCTGTATTCCGTAAGAAAGAGTGACTAAAAAAACAGTCGTTCGTACTTCCTGCTCTTTTGCATTTATATCATCACCTTTACTGATGATAAAATCTCTAAACGAAAATCAGAATTTCACTCGTGGAATCCGTCAACGTTATCTAAGTTTGCTATCAATTTTTCAAACTAAATCTGTAAAAAACGAGAGATATCAAGCGTGATGAGTTACTGGATCAGTGTCTCCCAACTTTTTCTTTCTTCGGCCACTCATTTCGAATCCTTTCTCTTTCGTACTACTTCTTTTAGCTGCAGCAGTTATTTCATTTTAGAGACAGTTAATTCTCAAGCTAAATCCATAGTCCAGTTAGCAGGAGAGTTCCTGCAACAAGACTCAATTATCATCAAAGACTTATCCTTCTTCACCTGCAAAGATATTTCTTTAGAGAATAAACTTCAGTATCCCTCAAATTTTGAAATAGAAAGCGTCTTAGAAAATATTTCCTGGGGTCAAATTTCATGGCGATTTTTTAATTCTCGTCTTCACTGGAGCATTTCAAGCTCTCACCCTTAGATCTCGCCATCTCCCACTCAGCCTTAACGCGCGACCTCGTAACCTTTACGAAGAGAGAATAACCCCATGTGCTCTCATTCAGCCTCCCGTATGCCCAATCGCAGATTATAATTAGAGCCCTGAGCTCATCCAAACTACATATCTCCACCTAATGAAACATCAATTATCAAATAAGTAGACAGAGGCATATAGTTACAAGACAATTAAAAATCTAAATTATCCCTCAGGTTTAGAAAAATCAAGAAAAAGTTAGAAACTGGTCTCTTTTGGTTTGTTGTCTCTTTTCTTTCTACCTGTTTTGCTCCATGTTTGCATCTTGGCTCCATTTTGATCATTGTTTTCCTTCTGGTCAGCTAATTTTAGAATCCTCTCTCCTCTTTTTCCCTCTTTCTGATGATTCCTTTTTCCTCATAGTAACACCTGATTGAAGAGTGGTAACAGACTGCGAGAGTAAAAGTGCGAGAGTAATAGAGGGGATTGTAGGATGGCCAAGAGTGGAAATTAGGAAAGAGAGAAAAACGATAACTAGTAGAGAATCAAGAAAAGAGGGAAACAATGAGTTACGAGTATAGGAGTAAGAGAGAGGGTATGGGGAGGAATGATGGGGTGGGTGGTATGGAGAAGAGAAGGGAGTAATCAATGCTGGTCGCCCTGGCAACCGCGGCAGCCGATCTTCCTTCCTCCATCCATCCTGGACCAACTTCCAGTTCTATACTACCCCAACCTTCTCAATTTTCAAAGAAGTCAGAACAATTCGCGCCCGCGCAAAGGTTCAAACACTTTGCAGAGTCTGGAGAACGTTGCACTTCCACCCCGAGGTATATGCACCCTCCTTCGTCGGTAATATCGCAGATTCCAGGATGCAGTGCGCGCAAGTTGAATCCATCTGCAGCCGCTGTTTTCGACCGTAGGAAAAATTGAGGATTTAGGGGCAAATCTCTCTTGTTTTGGGATCGATAGTCTCGGCGAGATTCAGTAATAAAATCTCCTGCTATCTGCAAATACATCAAAGCAAAATTGATCTCTGGAGATATTGCAAGAAATAATAAAGTTCTAAATTGTTTTTGACATATATTCAGGAGGACTTGAAACTTGGTAGTTTTAAGGTGACAATAAAAGGGGTTTTAATTCAAGGAATGAATGTTAGATGGTGCCATGATCATTTTTAGCTGTAGCAGTTAGATTTCATCTATTTGATTCCTTGATTGTGGTTCTACAAAACAAACATTAGAATAGTAAATATATGTATAAATTTACAAATTTGGAGTTATTGTCTTCTTGGTTTAAACTTGTACAGCAAAGTTATAATCATCGTGTTTGAGAAATTTGGATTTCATTGACTTCCTTGACCCTTACGTCTTCGGAAAAAATAATCTCTGACTTTTTTCTGACTTGAAGCGACCATGGACATGCAAAGAACAATTTTTAGTTTTTTGGGACATCTAAAAATAAAGAGATTTAAGAGCACCCAGATAGTTTATGGAACTAAATATTTTTTCAATTTGCAATTCAATCAAAAAACTTTTTTCATGAATTTATAAACGTAACATTGAGCCTGAATTAAAGACAATTATTAAGTTTTCAGTGGTGTTGCAGACACTGACTTTATCACCACTTATTCTCAGCGTTTCGCTGCCTGCTTTATTTATAGACTTAATCAAGTCTATGGAAGATAAACCGAAAAAGATTAAAGTCCTGAAAACTAGTGATGATAAATTTGTTAATAATGCTATAGTTACAATTTATACTACTTTTACCTTAATAAGAAACCTTGCTTGATTCAATAAAAACAATCTACAATAGGGAATGCTTATTTCTTATCACTTCTTCTAGATTAGGAAAATGTTCCTTTTAAGAAGAAATATTCAACGTTAACTATTCCTTATAAATTCGATATTCTACAAAACTACTTTTTAAAATAGATATTGTAATTTTAAAATTGAAATGAATTAGTTAATTTTCTTTTATTTTATTGTAAGGCTGAATTTTCAAATCTGTACACATTTTCAAGCTTTCAGTGAAAACAACTTCTGACGTATTTCCAGCAGGCTTATCTGCTAGCAGTCTTTGCAATTCTGGTTCGGATTAAAATTATCGGACACCCGAATGCACTTTATTGTTGTTTTCAAATGAAAACAGAATTTTCCAATTTATTTAGATAAAATCTGCAATACTCTGCATATGATTTGGAGAATTATATGGGTATGTGGTGGAAAAATAATTAGAGATTCGCTACAAAACATGTAACGTTATTTCCCATCAATTTTTACTACTTTTCAAGTGATATGAATGCTGACATTATTTTTGGCTTTTGTTAAGTTCTTGTTCACATAATTTTTTTATGTGACAAAACAAATCAGTGATTGTTTGCCTTCACTTTCGATGAAAATGTAGAAAAAGACTATATTCTTTAAAAACTTTTATTTTGAAATAAGAATACCTATTAATAACAAAATATGTTTTCTCTAATGTGCTCAAATGAGATGTGCTTTTCAAAAACACAACTTTATTTCTCATTAATTTTTAGCACTTGATGGGCTTCCACGGAAGAGAGACTTTCTCTGCACTGGGATTCAAACCCATAACAGCATGGCTAACTTTAGTAGTTGTACGAGAAACTAGAAGCTCAGTACGTTATAATTTGAGTCAAGCTGCCTCCGCATAATAATTTTCTGTGAATTATTGAACTGAAATCCAAAATAAGAAATGAGACAAGAGGGACAACTTTCAATATTTCACGATTAATACTGAATGTATAATTGAAGGGTGGCAGTACAGAACTAGATAACCAACATTTTTGTCGAAAATGAGTTTTTTCATAAAAAATTATTAAGATATCAAATACATGTTGAGCGAAAAGGATTTCTTCAAAATCTGATTTTTAACGCTTTTAGTGCCCACTGTACCAAATATGACATATAAGACTATTTAAAAAAATAACTTTTACAAGTTTAATTTTAAAAAATCTGAGAAAATCTGACAAGCATAAATTCATTCTAAAGACGGATCTCCAGATATAAATTAATTCAAAAAAATTTTTTTTAGTTGCAAAAATTGAATTTTCCAAAAATGTCATTTTTTAAAATGAAATTTGATATTAATTAAAGAAATTGATATCTTGAAATTATTAAAGTTTATTGATAAAAAACATAATTTCTTGTTGTTTGTTTGACACGTGCGATACCGACACACTAAATCTTGATTTTCTCGGAACAGAATCATTTTTTTAAACAAACATTTTTTCTTATTCAATGCCTCGATATTTCGAGCAATTTTTTATTTTTGCACAAAACTTTATTTACCCGTATTCAGCAACTCAATATCTCGGGAGCAAGTTTTTATTTTTTTTTTAAACTTAAAATTGCAGTTTTTATCGAAATCCGCAACCGAGCCTCCTCGAATTTTAGGCTAGTGTTACTTTGATATTGTCAACTTCCGCATCTATTTCCTCGAAACGGGATAACTTTTTTTCATCAAACTTTTTTGGCCTCAATTTCGCAATTCTTCAGCTCGGGAGTGGACTTTTGTTTTACCTTTAAATGGTGATTTCGATTTTACAGAATGTTTTTTCGTTCCCCTGAAAAATTCACATTTTGTTGGTTATTTAGTTCTGGACTGCCACCCTTCAATTAAAACTATTCATGTGGTAATCTAGTATTTTTCTAACTTAAACTAAAAGAATGAATCAAAAAAAATAATTACGATTGATAAGAAGTTGATAAAGAAAATGGTAGAGAAAAGAGATGATGGTTTTCATAATAAAAAAGGAAAATGACCAGTGGGCCGACAACTCAAAATATCTTTAACAAATTATAATTTAAGTGTATTTGAAATATTTTCAAGACATATTTGCAACACTAATTTTCGGAGAGAAACGAATAACCCATTCCCTACGTAATTATCAACGAACGCAAACTTTAAAAATATGTAGGTCGCCTATTCTCCAAAGACGCGTTGATTCAGAAAGTGAGCAAAATCAAAGCATAATCAAATGTAGAATAATCTCATTGCTGATAGTAGCAAAAGTTTTATATTATTTTATTAATTCCTTGGGTAAAATTAGAAAATTCTAATGAATTACTGCAACTCTGAGTTTTACTTTTCCGAAGATTTGTCAAACCAAGCACAGATTAATAATTTTTTTCTACTTATTGTGTAGAAAATCCTATACTGAATTGAAAAATAAACCAACAACTTTCTTACATCTCTGGTATTTGAAACTGTTCCAAACTCAAGTTGAAAAAGCAAAAAGTAATCGAAGTTTAATGTTCCAAGCTTAGAAATTGAAGGGATGATTTAAGAAAAACGTAAAGAATATGACCAGAAATTAAGACAAATTAATTGTAAAGTAAGTCATTTTATCATAATATTGAAAATATTTATTTTTATATATATATTTTTTTTTATATTCGTGTTAGAATAATTAAAAGTATGGAATAGACCATGTACCTTAAGTTCTGAACGTTCAAATAAACGAAATTTTTATTTAATGTAATGTCAAACTCAAATTTATTTTAAAATATTGATTTATAAATAAAGAAACTAATGAAATGATAAAAAAAGCTCATGATTTGTCTTTTTATTCTGTAGTTAAAACAATATTTTAAGAAAAATTTGAGTTAAAAAAAAAATTCGTTCATTTGAACGTTCAAAACTTCAGGTACATGAATAATTCAAATGAAAATGAAAATATTTCTAATGTAAATAAAGAATTAAAGAAAACTCAAATTTCAAATTAAAGCTCAAAAATCACCAAACACAAACAAGCTGCTAAATACAATCAGCATAAGTAAAAAATACAAACTGAATGTCAAGCTCCATAAAAATAATATGCAATATTACTTTTATAATTCTGAATTTAATTCTCTCTGCTCTGAGACCTTGTCATAAATGACGTCACATTTTTCAAACATTTTGAACCTCCCTTCTCCTATAAATGCATGACGTAATTTATGTTTGAGACCTGACTTGAAATGAAATATGATATTTTAATAAATAACGAGAATTCCATGTGATTCCAAGTACTCAAGGAAAATTTTCTGACAATTCAGGCACCAATTTAAACTCTCTCTCCAATTATCCAGAAATAATGTAACCCTGAAAGAGAATCACGGCTTTGTTAACTCTTATTGCAAAAAATTTCCCAGTTTTTCTCTTTGGAAAATTTTAGACATAACTAAAGCATAAAAAAACTTCTTAGAACATCAACAATGTCAAAAATACCACATATCAATTTAAGTTTCAAAGACAATGGAATAAAACAAAATACAGTTTCATTTGTAATCTTCAAATTGAAACACAGGAAACTCAAACTTCTGCATCTACTATGCGTGAACCAACTGACAGAGCTTATTATTTCGCAAGTATTCGAGACGGTGATCTTACAATTGAATAAATGACTTCATCATTCAAAGGAGCAGCACACTAAGAACGCTTACGCGCACAAACCTTAACAAAACAAAGCATTTCGAAAAGATGAAAAACACGTATACTGGATTCTCATCCCATAACAAATTATTACATCCTTACATGACCTTAAATTTTTGAATAAAAAATATCACGACCTTGAACAAGCCACAAGCTATAAAAGCATCTTGAAAGAACGGAGCCAAAGCGATTGTCTCTCAAAAGAAGGGACCGCCAACAAAGTAAGGTTAACTTTGTTTTCATAAGTTTCCCATGTCCTAAAATGTGTATTGGATAAAGATAAAGTTTAAAAAA
The DNA here is from genome assembly GCA_037177015.1 of Euceroptres primus. Classification (NCBI taxonomy): domain Eukaryota; kingdom Metazoa; phylum Arthropoda; class Insecta; order Hymenoptera; family Figitidae; genus Euceroptres; species Euceroptres primus. The sequence continues at coordinate 15,068 of JBAGKK010525213.1, forward strand.
CGCACCAAAAACTTGAAGGATTCTAAAAGTCAATTTCTGCAAGTGGTGGGCTCTTACCTTGTCATCTGTCACATTCTCTCGGGCTACGCCACTGGGAAGTGAAAACCTTGCAGGTGAAAATCGTCACGAACAACTAGTTGCCGATTTTTGACTGTTTGTCACTTAATTGACATTGTAAGCGTCGTTGTTTTAGGTTAGGTTCGTAATTTTTCTCTGCGAAGGACACGTTAGATTTCACTTGAAAACTCACTGTACTCTTTGCATCATACAATTCCGCGAATAAAACAGGCCATCTTGAACCTCGAACACAAACGAGACTACGGCGACCGCATCGCAGGCAAAGCAAAACGCTAAGACTTTGCAAGTTGACGCAAAAGAGAGAGAAAAATGCCAAGACGGTTCAACGCTTCACCACAGGAGGCGCCACTTGTTGGACGCTCAAATAAACGAAGGCAAATTTATTTTGTTGTTTGTTTATGTTTTGCTGCTGTTTATTTGAGGATTTACGATGAGAAAACAAGAATTGTGTGTTTAGATGGATAAAAAAAACTATTTGAAGCTTTCGTAAATTCGAGAATTCGTAGGTAAATGAGTCAAATTTGTACAATAGTAAATTCGTTATTTCGTATTTTATACATATTATAACTTATCGATCGAGTTTCTCACGGAGATTACGAGAAAAAGAAAGAAAAATTTATAAAATGCATTATGACATCGCACTTTCTGTGTGATAGTTTACATTTTATTCTAATTTTTATGATAAAAATGATATAATTTCGTATTGTCCAGATTTGTACAGGAGGGAAACTTTTAGATTAATTTTTGAGTTTAGTTTGAAAAACATTTTCTCATTTCTCGTTATAGAAATGTACAAAAAAAGAAAACTGAATCTAAGAGGGTTACATTTTTAAGAGACATGAGAAAGTCTTTTCTACTGTTTTCAGAATTTAACAAAATTAGAAAACAGTCTTCTAAATTGCAGATGCAATTTATAAATATTTTCAGTTTCTCTCCCAGATTATATTTCTTTTTCTATTTATATATTGTATGTTTTTTTAAACATAATTCTTTTAAAAAATCATTAATTGTAGTATTGTTAAACTTCAGTTTTTATTTTTATTGAAGTTTATTTTGATTCAGAGGAATATTCACACAAAATTACAATACAATTTGTTCAAATTTTTGCTTATGAATAATTTATCTAAACAAAGCTAGACCAACTTGTAAATTTTTTATAGAAGATTTACTGATTATTTAATAATACTTTTCACTAAACGTGAATGAGTATTCACTAACTTTTATTATTAGTCATCAAAACTGTTTTTGACGCAGATTTTATACTAAAATCAAAATTGATTCTCACAGTATTTTTTCAGATTCAAATTTATTTACTCTGAATTCGTCAGAAAAAATTTTTATCAACAAGTTTTCTTGCTTACAAAATCCCGTCTTCTACGAAATTTCAATCCTATCAAGAAAGTATATTTTAGTTCGGTAATAAAAATGGTAGTATTACGTAAGTTTCTGTACAACTAGCACACAACATAGTGTAGGCCGAGGCTCTTGTAACGGAATTTTCCGTAAAAATAGCCCCCTCCCTTTGTGTTGTATACTAGTTGTATGGAAAATTCCGTAACAATATCCTCGGCCAATAAAAATATCAAAATAGAACAAAAATCAAAACAAGTTTAGAATTTAATAATAAATTTTTCAAATAAAAAAACAAATTTAAATAAATTGAACTTAATCGTTGCTAATGAATAATTATGTTACTAATATAAACTTCAGAAAATAAAATTTTAATTTCAATTTATATGTTCTGTTTTGTAAATACGAGTTCGAGTTAATGAACTCTCTAAATCTGAATTAGTAATTTTCTACTAATGAAATAGTGCCAAATCGTTTACCAATTGCTTTAGTAAACATTTCTTCTAATTAATGGTAGAAAACTACTAATTCATAATAGAAAACTACTAATTCATAGTAGAAAACTACTCATTCATAGCAGAAAACTACTAGTTCATAGTAGAAAACTACTAATTCATAGTAGAAGACTACTAATTCACTTAGGCTTACTAAATAAATTAGTAACCCTTACTAGGTGAATTAGTAGTTTTCTACCATTAATTATGTATTAGTTTTCTACTAAAAATTAGCAGAAATGCTTACTAAAGCAATTGGTAAACGATTCGGCACTATTTCATTAGTAGAAAACTAATTATTCAGATGTAGAGAGAACCATATTTTAGAATCGTTCTATATATTTTTGGGTAATGAATGCTTATATTATTTGCAAATCATTATTACTCTAATTTCTCTAAATTTATGTGTATTGAAGGTCATTATTGTTATAATTGTATAATTCTTGACATTACGATAGACAGAATCGTTCTACGTCGATACTTTCTTAAATATATTTTGTTTATCATATATGTACTAAACAATGACGACTACATTCTAGAATAAATACTTTCAAATCCCACCATAGTATAATACTGGCACATTACTCCTTATACTTTTCACAACTACTTATAATTTCATTTCATTCGTAATTATTTGATTCCTAGGTCTTTAGTATTTTTATGCACTTATATACTTTCATTAATACTTTCCATTTTATTTCATTGCTGCTCCACTTTATTTTTAAAGTCAAGCAACAATTAAGGAAATCCTCAAGATAATCATATTATTTTTTCTATTTCAGTATTGATGTAAATTAAAGATTTCATTTCGCAAACCAATTGCTCATTAGATAATGCACAATCAAAAAATTTGATTTCATGTATTATATTCACTAACATTTCTTGTATTATACTCAAAAACATTTCTGGTATTATACTCAAAAACATTTCTTTTATTATACTCAAACACATTTTGGCACTTGATAGTAAACTTTCGATGGACATCCCAGATAACATTGCGCACTGGAAAGTTATTTTTGAAAATGAGCATCAAATCTTTAAAACAATGCAGTTGACATATAGTAACAGGCAATTGAAAATATTTAAATAAATTAGGCATCTCTATATTCTGCATTGCTTACAAATGGCTTTCCTTTCAAAACAAGTGCAACTTTTGTTTTCTGGGATATTAAATATCATATTATTATTCATGTATGATAATGTATAGGTATAATATGAATAAGTCATTAAAAATCGAAGACTCGATTTAGTAAATATATATATAAATTCATATTTGTTATCTGCGTACGACTAGCATATTCAAAATTTATCACATTCTATATTGACTATCGTGTTACGGGCGGAACTCGGACATTTTCCGAGTGTTCGAAGAGTTCCAATCTCCAGTCTCGTTTTTCACTCTTTTTTTCAATCTTCATTAAATTATTCGTATTTTGTAGATTATTGTATAAAGAGACAGGAACTCGACGTCCTTTTATTGCTCATTCTAAGGAATCATTCACATATTTCGTAACATTTTTTACACCTTCATGAAGCATTTTCTGAGTTTTCCTCTATTTGTTCCTCCATTAACCAGCCTCCCTCCTTTTTAATGTTTCGTGATATTTGAACTTTCCCTAAAATAATAATCAAAATGATCCAAAAATAAAATTAATCATTTTCGATATTTTGAAACTATTTCAAAATAAATTATCTTCTAGCTCTATCGACTTGAAAAAATATTCAAAGCATATTTTATATAGTCTTCTTTCAATTTGAATTCATCAATTTCAAACTGTTAAAAATATTTTTAAGTACTCTTAACTGAAACTGAAAAATGTTCTTAAAATCTATTTTCTGAAATTAGTGCCTTTAATTTTGGCTCTACAGTAAAGGCTTATTTCATCCATTTCTATCAAATTGTGCATTTTAAATTTCTTAAACAAAAATTCTTAACAGTTGAATTGGGCGAAATATTTGGTAAATATCTTCTTAAATGCTAGTACTTTCAAAAGACCTTGACACTTTTGGAGCCAGAGTAGTGAACGATGAAACATTTCAAAAACTCTGGTATATTCTTAAAATCTATGACTAGTTTTTTCACTCGTCGCAGTAAAATCATCTCTGAAAGAGCTTTTTGCGAATTTTTTTGACAAAAAGAAAAGCGTTTCTTCTATTTATGTATTTAGTTGTTTTTTTTTATGCTGATTCTCCACTTTTAATTGATCCATCAATTGGAAGACCTCCGGCTGAAGTTGCCTGAGGATTTCCGGAGATAAGTCCTTGCATTTCTGGTACTCCTTGAAAAAGTTTTCCAGGAAATCCTTGAAGTAGATCGTATGATACAGGAGTGGGTGGCAATGCAGTAGTGTGTGCATGGGGTGACTGAAGCACTGCTATTACTCTTCTTAGTTCTTCTAGTGCATTTCCTGAGTAAAAGGATATAAAATACAATTAACAAGACATCCATTACTCTGAATTACATTTCTATCCATACTAAAAGCTTCTATCGTAGAACACAAATCATTCAAGAAAATCAAAGAAGAAAATTAGAAAATATAAAAACTTTAGATTTGAAAATCACAAAGCACAGTTAATTTCCCTTTAAGTGGAAACCATTTAGACATTCGACAAGAAACATTAGCTAAAAAATTGGTATCATTATCTTTTCAGAACTTACCCCTTTTCCACCCCGAAAATTAAAAAAAAATTGTACACCGATAAAATAAGTTCCACTCGTAACAAACCAAATTGTGTAATAAAAAAATTTTACAAAAAAGTCAGGACAAAATGCAAACAAAAAAATTTTACAAAAAAGTCAGCACAAAATGCAAACTTCCTAAAATTGAATTTTTAAAATTCGAAGACCAACAGTTTTTCAACAAAAAATATTCGCATTTGATACAAGAAAAAATATTTAAGAAGTTTCATCCCTCCAAATCTTCCCTAATCTTCTGTTTTCATCCCCTAAATTTAAATATTCTAAATAAAAATACCCAAATTCTTTGACCAAAAACTTTTCAATGTAAAATAGTCGGTTTTGAGAAGAAAATCACCCAACCAATTTTCAGCCCGTCCTTCCAGAAATTACCCTTCTGTCCACACATACTTAAAAAACGTTCTTAATAAGGCAAAGGAACCAAATCCAGATCCCGGATTAGTTTTGTTTCTGCCACAAATAAATATAACTATAAAATAAATTTTTAGTAATTGTGCAGATTATTCTTTCAATTTAATTTATAATTACTTATTTACGTCAAAAAGAAGAGAGATCCAGGATCCGAATTTGGTTCCTTTGCCATACACTAAAAAAATTCCTTATAAAAAACTAAATTGCGAGATCAAACATTTTTTACGAAAAATTATTTTATTTTAGAATAGTTTTTCAAAACATTTTCACCCCTCTAAAACTTCTGGACTCCTAGTTTTCTACGGAATAGATTCAACAATTCATATAAAATATCCAAATTCTGGGTCTTCAAACATTTTTCAATAGAGAAGAGTGTTGATTGATTTACAAAATCATATACAAAAGTTGTCCATTTTTTACTGAAATTTCTGTGAATGTTACAGAAAAAAACTGTTGCCCTACTTTAGCAGATGACTGTGAATTTAGTAGATTTTTTTCTTCGTGTAAATATTTTACATGAAAATGAAACTTTCCCTGAAATATGTATTTTAAAAAAATTACCTTGCATAAGAATATAATTTTTTGCCAAAAGGAGCGTAGCTATTTTTGAGAGTTTTCTAACGGACGGACTATGAGCATAAGGAATAACAGATCGTAGTTCATCCAGAGCATCATTTAAATCGTGCATTCTTCGACGTTCTCTGGCATTTATATTCAATCTAACACTCTTTCCCTGACGAGTCGTTTTTGATTTTGGAGGGCAATTCAGTCTTGAGCTTTCGGGTCTGCAAAGAAATTAAAAATTCCATTTATTATTCCTATTATAGATAAATATTATTTATATAGAAAAAATCGTGTAATTGAAGTTTTAAACGTTCAAATGAACTTAATTTTTTTATTAACTCTTCATCTTGCAATGTAGTTCCAACTACAAATAAAAAGAAGCATCATGATCTTTATAAAAAAAGCTTATGTGATGATAAAACATCACATTAATTTTCTTTTAAATGAACCAATAGTTTGGTTCTAACTACAAATAAAAAGAAGCATCATGAGCTTTTTTATCATCACATTAATTTTCTTTTTAATGAACCGATATTTTTGTTCTAACTACAAATAAAAAGAAGCATCATGAGCTTTTTTTATCATCACATTAATTTTCTTTCTAATAAACCAATGTTTTGGTTCTAACTACAAATAAAAAGAAGTATTATGGGCATTTTTCATTATCACATTAATTTCCTTTTCAAAATACCAAATTTTAGAACAAGTTTAAAAAGAAGAATCATAAGCTTTTTTCATCATCACATTCATTTCCTTTTTAATAAACCAATATTTTAGAACAAAGATTTTGAAATTAAATCAAATAAAGATTTCGTTCATTTGAACGTTCAGAACTTCAAGCACATGTAAAAATCGTATTACTTATCAGAAAAAAGTATCTCTTTCAATCCAAATTAGTCGTAAAAATTCAGTCTCCCATTTTTTTCAATTATAATTCAATTTGATCAAATTTACGAATGATAAATCAGAAATTTTGGACTAAAATACAAGCATTTTAGTACCTTTTGACCAGTGATGGGAATTAACTAGTTAAAAGTAACTAGTTTCTTTAACTAGTTACTTTTTCTAGGTAACGATAATGGTGACGAAGTTACTTTTGTAAATGGACAACGAATTGGTAACTAGTTACATTTTTTCAGTAACGGTAACTATAAAAATCGTTACTTTTCTCGTTACTTTCGAAATATAGTATAGAATTTTTTTATTATGACAATCAATATAGTTTATTGCTTTAGCGACGATTTTTTCATTTCGACTATTTGAATGGTGGCGACATACATATATTTCTCATAATTCTTAAATATAAAAGTAACGAAAGAAGTAATGATAGTTACATACTTTTTTGCTAAAGTAACTGAGAAAAAGTTATATTTTGAAACGGTAACGATATCAGTAACTAGTTACTTTTTTTTCGTGATGTAACGGTAACTAGTTCCTTTTAAAAAGTAACTTACCCATCCCTGTTAGTAACAATAATATACAAAACTATTTTTCTCATCAGGTGAAGCCATTGAAAAGATGTTGGTAGAAAAGAAGATATCAAACAAGATTAATTACGAAGTCTTAAAAAGCTTGGACTTGGGATTAAACACTTCAAGAGAACGTCCTCAGGCTCCTGAATCACCATTCTTTTCGCCAGTAAAAGTCGAAAGGTTTAATTATCCCTCTTCTGCTGTCAAGTAAGAAAATTGAAAATAACTCTATTTTTATTATTTTCATCCACTGAATTTGATTAATACAATTTCATCTCAGGCCGAAACCAAAACTGGAAAAATCAAACGCTGACGTAACGCCAAAGTTCCAAGTTCCAAGAGAAACCGTTTCGAGAAAGAGGAAGAATTCGCATTTAGATTCAGATCCTGCCGAAACTCCGGAAGAACCTTCAGAGTCTGAGCACAACACATCGGATCTTGGTTTGTATTAATAAATATTATTTAAAATATTTAAATAAAACTTTTTTATAAATTATTGAATTTTTCATTTTTAACATTAATTATTGCAGTCGATGATGCGGATGACTATGTTGACGATGACATCGAGGAACCGGAACAATCGGAGATGGGAATACAAGCATTATTGAGAGGCAATAATGACGATGAAGACGATTACTATGGCTATGACGAAGAATACTAAGTTAGTTGTTATATTTCGATTTTTCACCGCTGGTTGTGTGAGTGAATGAGTGCTTAGTTTATGAGAATGAATATTGAGTGATTGTTAAACCTGTCCCGATGCGCAGACACTTTAATAGAGTTTAGTTTTTAATTAATTTTACGTTGTTTTCAGATTTAACTCTCGCATTGCACGTAGGCTTCATCTTTCTTTCTTTCTTTCATTCTTTCATTCATTCATTCTTTCTTTCTTCTTTTTAATCAAGAAGACACTTTGCATTTCTTAAGTATTGACTAAAATTATTTGTACATTTTTATAAATCTACAAAGTTATCTAAATCTCAAGTTCATTTTCAATTTCATTTTCATTTGCATTACTTAATTATTGACTAAAATTATTTGTACATTTTTATAAATGTACAAAGTTATCTAAATTTTAACTCATTTTCACAATCAGACATTTCACAATAGCGGATCAGAAAATCGGGAAAAACCCGGGAATTTTATTTTACCGGAAAAAACCCGGGAATTTTATTTATGATCGGGATTATACTTATATTTAATTTTTTTATTCTTCAGACTTTAAAAGCATTTATACAACTACTTGTGATTCTGACTGCATAATTTAAAAAATATTTATTTTACGTGTCACTAAAGTTTTAAGATATGTACTTTCGATTAATATTTATCACTTCAGTCTGTGATTAAAGATAAGTTTGGCACGCGTAAATAAATAATTATTTTTGTTACGATATAAATTTGGTATCTGTACATTATGTTAAAATTCCCACTTCTATGTATAAGTTCACTTTCAAAAATCACAAAAAGACATTTTTAACTTGATCGGCGGAAAAATATTGACCGGGGAAAAACCGAGAAAAACCCGGGAATTTTAAATGGCCTGATCGCTAGACACCCTATGAGATGACTTTGACCTAAGTAATGCAGATGATGTGGGAATGAAATGATTTATTTTATTTGAATTTATTTAATGATAATTTAACATTAGAAAATCTGTGTAAATGGAAAAATTAAAAAAGATAAGAAAATGAAATGTGCAATGCGAGAACTGAAAGCCAAAGTGTTTAAGAATCGCGGAATCGAGCAATTAGGTAATAGACATTTTGTGATAATCGAAATTCTGTAGAACTATAAGCCCGAGTGCTAAAAGACTGATTACACAATTTTCGCAGCATTATAGGCAAAATTATACTTGTTTCCAGAGCATTCTAGAAAGCATCGTATCGCAATTATGATGTAAGTTACAGATTTGTTAGCTTTACAAAGCATTGTCTTAATCTTTTTTACTTAGACTTATCTACTAAAGCTTAAGAGATTGTTAGCATCAGAAAGAAGTGTTTTCGTTTTTTTTACGATAGACTTGCAGATTTTAGTTAAAATCCTATTTCAAATCTTGGAAAATGTAAACTAAGAATTAATTTAGTTATTGCATATCATGTTTCTTGTTAATTCAAGACATTAGATAGTATCAAATACTTAAGTTTTTGTAGTTTCGTTTCATCAAAAACGTTTGCTTTTCTTTTTATTAAAAGATAAAATGACTCAATCGAGAGCCTGGAGTATACGTGGTACGGTAACGACTCAAAAATAATCTTGTAATAAGGCTTTATTGTAAGTAGAATTGGTAAAGAATTGTTTGTTGCTTCTATTATATCAATATTATTATTATTTGTAATTATGTATATGAACACATCTAATTTATTTTATCAAATTAAAGTATCCATTTGCTTGTAATTGGACTTATTGTCTATTTATCCCAGGTACCTATAGATTTACGAAAATAGTTAAAGAATAAGAAACTTGTTACAATTTCTGAGCAAAATTTGAATTTTTTTTACAGTTCTGAAAATTTGGAATATTGAAATTGAGTAAAAAAGAGTTTTGAACCTTGAATTTAAGATAATTGTGCGTCAGTTTTATTGATAAAAACGAGCGCAAACTAACACTTGCCGAATTTCCCAAATCAAGTCTCGAATCGTCTTTTTTCTTTCAGATAATAATACATTTTTACAAATTTTGAAACGTTGTAAATGTTCATTATTTTCAATTAAAAATGAGAAAAGATATAATTGAAAATAACAAAAATAAGGCTTTATTGGAAATAGAATTGATGAAGAATTGTTTGTTGCTTCTATTATATCAATATTATTATTATTATTACTATTATTATTATTATTTGTAATTGTATATGTAATTATGTGTATGAATACATCTAATTTATTTTATCAAATTAAATTAAATCCATTTGTTTGTAATTGGATTTCTTGTCTATTTATCCCAGCTACCATAGATTTACGAAAATAGTTAAAGAATAAGAAACTTTTTAAAATTTCTGAGGAAAGTTTGAATTTTTTTAAGGTTCTGCAAATTTGGAATATTGAAATTGAGTAAAAAAGAGTTTTAAACCTTGAATTCAAGATAAATGCGCGCCAGTTTTATTGACAAAAACGATCGCAAACTAATACTTGCCAAATTTTCCAAATGAAGTCTTGAATCGTCTTCTTCGTTTCAGATAATAATACATTTTTACAAATTTTAAAACATTGTAAATGTTCATCGTTTTCAATTAAAAATAAGGAAAGATGTAATTGAAAATAACAAAAATTTTCGAGTTACCAACAGAGTTCTCTTCCGGAAATTAAAAAGAGTATGTCTGCGCATCCGTTTTGACAGGGTCCACGAGTTCCCTTTGATTTTGTAATTTGTTCCACGTTTAAAAATAGTTCACTCGTCGATGCACCGACTGTGTTGGTGGGATGTTTTACCTTGGATATTCTTTGAAAAAATTTTCTGCTTTAAAGAGAAAAACACTTTGTATTAGAAACTAATAAGAGGTTCCAGATCACGAAATGTCTGTAAGGAGTTCAGCTCACCAAGCCTTTGGCACTGATGGCAGTGATTTTTCTCACAGACAGAAAGTTTCAGCACAATATCAACTAAGGTATGCAAAACGAACCAAAATATTCAACTGTGACACTTGGAATGTTTACATAAACTTAAGGATTTATTGTTGCATCTGGCATGCACTTCCGGCCTAGTGCAAATTTTTATCATTTTTATTTAATTTATTTTGAATTTTTACTTGTACACATATTTCCCACATGCACTACAAATTATCAAGGTAATATAATATTTATAGGAGTACATTGGATATTTTGAGCCATCTTGCAAGCCCTGCAATAGTCGTAAACTTTTATATTTTAAATTTAAATATTAATTTGGTTTGTAATGTTGCTGGGAAAAATTACTTGAAAAATTTGGTAAAAATATCCAAACATATTGTTTTTTAACAATATAAAAATAATAATTTTGAATTTATAATAAGTTTCCTCCCACTGTAAGAGACTTTTATTGTAACTTTCAGTCAGAAAATTTATATTTTAGTTGTCACTAAAATGTTTCGAGTGGAATTAATAAATGTTTTGTTTTCAGTGTTATCAATAAGTCAAGACTGAAATGGTGCATATTTTTTCATTACCTCCTATTTTTCGTCATGCTGGCTAAACTGTCAGCAGATATTCTAGATTTTTTGGATATATTTATTTTGGAAATAGAAGAATTGCAAATACCACAGGTAACTGTAAATTATGTTGTTATTATACTGTATTTGAATCAAAAATGTGGTAAATAGTAAATTTAACTTTCAAATTGTTTGATTGCTTAATCAATTTTTCAGGCTCTGTGGTGGGAGTGGATATGGTGTACAAGTTTGCCGTTTTCATATCTTGGATTAAAGGCCATAAAAGAAAACGGCATCAAAAGGATCAAACAATACATGATGAGTGTAATTGTTTTCTGTTTTTGCCCAATCCTCTACGCTTTGATTTATTATTCCAAAGACGTTTGGACCTACTTAAGCAGTGACGATACAAAAAGCATTCAAATCTGGCAGGTACGAATACCATAAAAATTTATTTATGTACTCAGAAACTATATTTCAATTTTTAAACAAAGAGAATATTAAATCAAATTTCAAACTTGAGTTTAAGTATCGACTAAAAAGTGCAGTTTAAAGAAAAAATAAAATGTATTTTCCTCTTTTAGGGTTTGCCATATGGGGTCTTATGGTATGGGTTTATTCTACTAGCATCGCAAGTACATTCGTTCTCTCTCTATTTTGCTTGGAACCTCCTAGTGGCTTGGAAAGCTAAAGGGATGAGACATTTAAACTAAGGCAAACTGACGTGTGTAAATACAATTTTAAACAAAGCAATTGAACTGGTGAAAAGACACAAATGGAAATAAAAAGAATATACACATTCGTATATTTATGTGATATTAGTTAATTAAGAATATCTATTGCTCACTATTAATAAATAACAGAATAAATACAGTGAAGTTGTTTATGAAAAAAAAAAGTATTTTATAGATTGCAACCGAGACTTTAATGAAAATATCTCAATCTGGTTTTATTTTAGAAAAAATAAAATAAAATTAGATTGAAATTATTTCCAGTCTTGCAATAATTCCATGGAAATTCGCCCCGGTAGATTTTTAGTACAAAATTTTTAGAGTAGAGAATATTCTTATGTACTGTAATTTTTTTCCTAGAAACAACATTTATTTTGTGATTATACCGTCTCTTGGGATTGCATTTTATTAGCAATCTGCGGGTCAAGGGAAAACGTTTCCTCGATAAGACCTCGTAAATCGCGCACGTAAAAGTAATAATTTTTCACTTTTATGGATATACTGAATAGAAATTTACTAGAATAAACAAATTGTTTATTCTAGTAAATTTCTATTTTACTTCCTTCAAATTTTGAGGTGTATTTTTTCAAACTGTCACTGGCTTTGCTTTTAGAGAATTCCTATATTTGGGTTCTCAGAATATCAGATTTTTCTAGAGCCGTTTTTTTTGTGCTTCTATCTTAAATACTAGTTTACTTAACAAATTTTTGATATAAAAAAAGTTGTCAATCTGAGATGATGATACAATTTCTTGCCGACTACTGACGTGAAAGAATAAAATATCAAAACTAGGCGATGGTTTTTTTTCTTAGAAAATCGCACAATTACTGTAGACTTTAGGAAAATATTTCTGGGCAATTATCTAATAAGGTACTTCACTGCCGACTTGAATTGCTTCCCACTTACTGACTTTATTCCAAACTTGAATTATTACTTTTGATTTTTGAATTTTTATTCCACACTCGACCGAAATGGCCACCTTTTGCCCCTGAAAATAGGGGCGAAAGTAGCATATATTTCCTGTAAACCGCATTTTCGGGGCGAAAGTAAAATTTGCGAGGCGAAAGTAAAATTAGCGGGGTGAAAGTAAAATTTGCGGGGCGAAAGTAAAATTGACATTTTGTTATTTTACAATTTGTTTTTACAATACTATTCGTTTTATAATAAATTGGTTTTTTACAAAAAATAAAGAAATTGTAATTACAAAATAAAGAAATAGTATATTTTGCAACATGTGCGTAAAATGCGGTTTTACACACGCGATCACCGCAAGTGGGTAAAACCGTACGCACGAGTTGCATAAAATGCGTTTTTAACACACCCATATCAGTGGGTGTGTCATAAGCCGTTTTACATTCACTAATATGAGTATGTCAAAACGCATTTTACACACACTGTGTCAAAAAATTTTATTTATATATTTTCCATTTGTTATACGTAATATACATAATGTACTTTTACTTGTTTGTGTCAAAGTAAAACAAATTCATTGAAATCTGTTACAAATTAAAATTATTTGATCTGTGAATATATTCTTTCCGTGAAAATAGTCATTTTATTAAAGTTAAATGAAATCTTTTTTTAAATGTAAAATTTGTTACAAATTAAAATTATTTGATCTATGAAAATATTCTTTCTATGAAAATATTCATTTTATTAATGTTAAATGAATACTTTTTTTAAATGTAAATCATTATTATTTTTAATTTTATTACTTAATTGTGAAATGAATATTAATATAATTGGAATTGGCAATATTTAAAGACACCTAGCAAAATCAACCACATCAACCTAGCAAAATATAAACAGGTTTGTTCGCTCCGAGTCGATCAGAATTCGAACCGCGAACAAAGCTATAGAAAAATGCGTCGGACCCGCTTTTCAGGGCCAAAAGGCTCTGAAATTTTATTTTATTCGAGAGTGGAATAAAATACTATATGCAACACGGGACGAAAGTAGATTTTTCCCTCGGGTAATTACTGCCCGCGGGAAAAATCTGCTCCTTTCGCCCCTTGTTACATAATGTACTATTTTTCATTGTTTCGTTTTTTGTCCAACTCGAAATGTTTTCTCGAAACAACAAAGAGAATCCATTACAGTGAGACGTTCTTATATATCATTAGTCTAAAATTAATTTTTAATATATACTTTACTTTTAAGAAAGCTGTTTTCTCCAAAATATTTTCTCCAAAAAACAAAGAGGGTAAACTCGAAATTCTGATATATCATTAGTCTAAAATTAATTTTTAAAATATACTTTATTTTTAAGAAACCTTTTTTAATTTAAACAGCAATGACTTATCCCTTTACTATATTTATTCGTGTTTTTAAAAAAACAACACCTACTTCCATAGATATAGAATTGCTACAGACGATTAAAGTTCTTGAATAATTTTCTACAGGTATATGAATGACGAAGAAAGGGTCATTCATACATTTCTTATTACGAGAAAAATCATTTCTAATTATATGCGAACGCATTCTACGAAAATTTCGAGTCAGTGTAACATCATTTGATCACATCATCGTCTGACGTGTTTACTACATAGCCAAACACGCAATCATTCCTTTTCAATCACATCTGAAAAAGGAACAGAAAACATTCCTTACTTTGAAACATTTAATTATTTGAATGGTTCATACTTCATACAATTTTCTTATTCAGAGATTTTTCCATTCTTATTAATTTTAAGTTCATAGAAATGTTTAATTTCATTTAAGGAGGAAAAGAAAATTTAGATTCCGGTCTTTTATTTTTAAATACTATGATTTTTTCAACAGCCATTCAGCTTTGGTCCCTGACTTTAACAAATCGGTACAATTTTTTAACTTATAAATATTTAGTTTCGAAACTAAAATAAAACGATTAGAGCCTTAGAAATAACTATCAATTTACAGGGTGGCCGCTGAACCGGGAAAATCGGGAAATGACCAGGAATTTTTTGTGACCTGGAAAAACCGGGAAAAGACCGGGAATTTTGTTAATTTTTGTGGAAAATGCACGAAAAAGTGCAGAAGTCATTGATGAAGAGATTACAAACTGAGTAACTAAATAAAACTTATTATTGTAGAAATGTTAGTACGATAAATGTAAAGTATATCTCGTTTAACAGTAAAATTCTGTGATCTCATTTCGTTTGCAAAATGTAAATGCTTATGACCGAATCCATTCCAAATCAGGCAGGCAGTGCAACTTCAAGTCACAGAATCGGTCGTCTATGAAATATGTTGTTTTTCAAAGGAAATAAGAAGACACGTATTTTATCGTTTTGAGAAAAAATACTTTTTCACGAAGTTAAATGAGTATTTGAATTTTCAGCTTATTTTTTTTAAACGCAGCATTTTTCTTGAAACTTTTATCATTTTAGACTCAATTAGGATATTTGAGTTTTTTCCTGATTATGATGAGGTTTATTGGCCTCTTTCGAAATCCGCCAGAAAATTAAAAAAACTATTGAAAATTCGCAAAATGGCGAGGATTTTTCTGAAAAAATTAAAAGACATTTTTCTTAAAAACCCTACCTTGTTTTTGTCCAAATTTTTTTGCTAAATTGGTATTCATGTGATGACGAAAATAGATAAGTTTCATGCGGGCTAAACTACTTTTGTAAATAGGAGAATTTTTTTAAAAGAAATTGAATTTTCGAATTTTTCTTACAACTGACAGCATGTACGAAAAAATATCAACAAAAAAGTTTTATGCTTTAAAAAAGTTTTACGCAAAAGACCTCTTAATGTTTTATGATATCTTGCATCATTTGTGAGAAATATTTGAAAATGTGATTTTGTAAAAACAGAAATTGTCCTGGACTCAAAAATGGTTTGTCCAAAAAAAAACTCGCTGGATGGATTCCTGCTGTAAACATAAATTTTTGAAAAATTTTTGATAAAATTGAAAAGATAAGTTTTTCGATGAAATGGCTATTTTATGTTTGCAGAATTCAATTTAAAAAAAAGATCGATTATAATGAAAACCCCATATTTTTAATTTTTTTCAAACATTTTTAAAAAATTTATGTTTTTATAAGGAAAATATCCAGCGAGTTTTATATTGGCCAAACCATTTTTAAGTCCAGGACAATTTCTGCTTTTACAAAATCAAATTTTCGAATTTTTTTCACAAACGGTGCAAGATATAAAATATTCAGAGGTCTTTTGCGTAGAACTTTTTTAAAGCATCAAACTTTTTTGTTTATATTTTTTCGTATGTGCCGTCAGTTGTAAGAAGAATTCAAAAATTCGATGTCATTAAAAAAAATTCTCCTGTTTACACAAGTAGTCTAGCCCGCATGAAACTTATCTATTTTTTTCATAATATGAGTACCAATTTATCAAAAAAATTTGGGCAAAACAAGGCGGGGTTTTTGAGAAAATCGTCTTCTAATTTTTTTGCAGAAAAACCGTCGCCATTTTGCGAATTTTCAATATTTCTTAAAATTTTCTGGTGTATCTTGAAAGAGGTCAATAAACCTCACCATAATCAGGAAAGAAAACAAATATCTTAATTGAGACTAAAGTTATAAAAGTTTAAAGAAAAATTTTGTGTTTGTTTTAAAAAAAGAACTTAAAATTCAAATACTCATAACTTTTGTGAAAATATATTTTTTCCTAAAATGGTAAAATACATGTCTTCTTATTTCCTTTTAAAAACAACATATTGCATAGGTATTTTAATATCACACTTTAGTCACTATAGGGATTAGTTAAACTTGAAATATTTATATTACATAGATTTAAACTTCGTGCTCTCGTTCAACTCACAGTGACATTTCATTCTATATTATAGCCTAATGTTACTTTTAAAAACATATAAAAATGTTCACCCTAGTTGAAAAATCTCTATTTGTACTTCTTCAATAATATAAACTATTTTAATGTTAAATTAGAAAGAAATTCATGTTTGTATGTTCAGAATATT
>JBAGKK010525214.1:0-12941 GCA_037177015.1 Euceroptres primus
GGCATTACCAGATACGGGCATCAGCATCGATGTGTTGTTAATACTATTACGTTTATTTTGTGTTAACAAATCTTTATTTTTTCTATAGTGGTCAAGGGCTCGCAAGCCCGTAGCGAGGAATCTCGCATCCACCGGGGTAGTTTCGGAAGATTAAAGTCCTCGTGCGGGATAAAATGATAACACCCGTGTTCGGGAAACAATTAAACGAAGAGGCGTCGACCGTGGCGCAATATCGGGCTAGCCTCCAGGAACGCAAGGAAAATAGGCGATCTCCACGGGAGATCGCACAAGCGAATGGGCAAGCTCGGTCTCCCCGCTTACCAGACACTAATTATTTGCAGACAGAACAGTTCTCGTTCCTACCTCCCGACGAGCGGGATATCTTATGTCGGCATCTCTCGGAGTTAGAGATAAGCAAACATAACAGCGCTTTTGAACAGAATGACAACGTGCGGTCTCCAAACCAAACCCCAGCTGGCCCTGCGACAAATAGCCCCGGTAACTGCGATATTATTTCTGAGATTGACGCTTTTTTAGCGGGATGTTAAAGTCTATATAGACTGGCCGCATAACCAAAGCCTCGCTATTCCAATTGTGATGTATCGAGTCAGAACCTATATTTTATGTACCTTATAATAGTCAATCGGCACGTTACCTGAATGTATATGATAAGAAAGACTGTTTGATATGAATAAACATTTTATTTCCCAAGATATTCTGTGATCTCTCATTGTCCAAAATCCCTTCTTATCTCGAGGTCAATCATGTCTCTACGACTCACTCCGATTAACGGTGGACCTCCTCCCGACCCTCGAGACTCATCTTCCAGACGTAGGCTGGAACGGCAGCTCGACATATAGCGACAAGGGGAGATTTCACAAACAGTCCTGCCCCCCCCCCTGGACACTTCCCAGGGGCCAGCAGAACCATCTTACAAGTTCTGGTAAACATTAATATTTTTGCTACTTGATCATCAGAAATTTTGATTGCATTTCTTGATAGGGCATCGGCGTTACAATCAAGTTCACCTGGCTTGTATCTAAAAGTATATTGGTAATCACGTAGTTTCAAACGCCAACGGACAAGTCTTTGTCCTGGGTCCTTGATATTATCTATCCATCTCAATGGTTCGTGATCACTTACCAATAAAAATTCTTGTGGGGTTACTTCTACTATATATCTATATCGTCCTCAGCAGTGTTTATTGCTAAAATAAATGCAACTCCGTTTCGATTAGTGACAACAGCTTCACCTATATAGAGACCAGGGGTTGTTATAATTAGGGGAAGGTATCCTTTTTCTATCTCTGGGTTTAAAAGTTCTATAGGGATGACCTCTGGCATGCGTGCGTGAATTCTAAATATTTTTGGTTTTTAGGGTTTATGACATTCGAAATTCATTGATTTCGTATCAATAAGAGGAATGGGCTTGATTGGATCCTCGTGAGTTACTATGGTATTGTGCCAAAATAAAATTTCAGTTTTTTTACTAAGGTAATCTCTTCCTAATATTCCATCGCTTGAAATCGGAAAATCAGAATGGATTACATGAAATTTTACAAGAATTTTTTGGATTAATAAAGTTTTTGTGCCTAAAGTGTTGGTGCGTACTCTGCTTATTCCTGAAAGTTCTAAAATCTCTCGCGGATCCATAAGTAATTCGATGTTTAATTTATTCAATTTTATTAAATTAACGTCTGCTCATGTGTCGATTAGAAAACGAGCACGCACAGATCTCAGTGCGGGACCTAATACTTTTATTACTGGGGATTCTCGGCCTTCCCCTGTTGCTTGATGTATGTTTCGGGAGATTCGAAGAATTCCACACTTACTCGACGCTCCTATGCTATGTCGCTTATCGCCGTGTCGTTAGGTCGAGCGCTGTTGTAGCTTAAGCCTTTGTTTAATTTGAAATGTCCAGGAGATGAAGAACTTAGTGGGGTGATATTACCGATATTTTTCGTATGGTACGAAGGATTCATCTGAGTTTGTGGTGGTGGGAATTGCGGGTATAAGGGTAAGAGCTATGACCTGGGTAATTATAAGGATAAGAATTTTGATATGGCGGGAATTGCGTTTGCTGAGGAGGAAAATAATGATTTATATTATTCAAAATACCTAAAGGGGATTGCCGAATATTATTTTGGGGGTTAAAAATTTGGTTGACGGGGCGATAAGGACTTGGTGTCCTGTCGCGTAGAAATGGTCCATTATTTGGGATGTCTTGCCGTGATACTCGGACCGTGTTTGTTTCCTTCAGCTGTTGCTTCTTTTGTCGTGTTTCTACGTGCAAGTCTGTTCGTAGGGCGCCTTGTAAGTTCTGGGGATCTCGAATATCCACACTTATAGAAGCTTCTAGAACAGAGTCTTTTAAAGTTGACGTCATATTAGTTGTTTTTTTTCCGTATTTTTATTCCAAAGCTGCTTCAGCCCCTGAGTAAAGAAGTCACAGCCTGTCGTAAAATTCGTTTACCCCGTCCCTTTTTCTAATTTTGATCAAGGTAGGCTTTTTGTGCAAAAATCGTTCTTTTAGGTAAGAAATCAATTCACTTAGAGTAATAATCTCAATTTCTCGAATGCTGTCACGGGCGGCTCCCTTTAGTCGTCCTAAAACTGCTTTCACATATTTTTTCGGGCATTCAGTGGGGACATATACTGCTCCATTGTAAATATCTTGGATGAAATCGTGGACACGCATGTTCTTACCGTTAAAATATTGGACGTGTATATTGCCCTGTTGTAAGGCGATTCACTCTGCCATATTGGTGACCATCTCTGTTGTGACATTATGTTCAATTCCGGTTCCTATGGTTTGTTCAGGGTGGTCATCATGATTTTGCCCAAATGGACGATTTGCGCTCCCACTTGCGTTGGTTTGGGAAATTTCAGATGTCTTATTTCTTCTCGCCCTTTCTTCTTCTTCTTTCTGAAGCCTTCTGGCTTCCACTTCATCGGGGTTCATAATTTAATAATTTTATTTTAAGTAGTTAAATAAAAACAGTAAGTATATTTGTTTTTAATCCGAGCGTTGGATCGTCTACAGATCCCGGCGGCTTATCGCCAAGGATTGTTTTAAGGTCGGTTATAGATAGGTCGGGCAGGATATAAGGTGATCAGATGTCTCTCTTAAAGTAGAACTATTTGAATATTTAATTTTTATTCTTAGTAATTGAGTGCTAAGTTGCGACACGGTATATTGTCTAAAAATTGCCAAAAACGATTAAATATATTTTGGAAATAAAAAAATTTTGAAAATTATAAATATCAAGGATTGTTAATAAAAGTTTGCTATTTGCTTAAGTTACTGTTATTTGCGTTCTCATAAAATGCTGAAATTTGATTTAATAATTTTCCGTAAATATAAAAAAGATAATTATTCTATTGTTTTCTGCATTAACCTAATATGGTTTTATTAAAAATGTGTTTAAGACATAATTTTAAAGTTGTTAAGGTATTATCGTAAAATTTGTAGAATTTTCTTAAAGTTTAGGAAGTTTAAAGAAGACTTCCTTAATGGATATTGTGTTTCCAGAGTCCAAACTATCTTATAGATTTAAAAAAATACAAATTTCCTAGGTTCATATCGTAACTTATAAAGTTTTGGTTGCTAGTGAATATAAAAATTTTAAATTTAAATATTATGCCGGAAATATTTTGATTTTAACAAGGGATGTCAAATACTGTTGGCTAGAAATAGCAAAAATAGTTGAATTAGATATTTTTAAAAGTCGACTAGAGATAGTCGTTAATAAATATGTTTGTTTAATTCTTTCGCGTCTTGTCTTTTCTTTTTGACTGTTAGGCCGATATCTGTGACACCTAAAAATTGTATGACCACAAAGATAACAATGTTCACAACAATTCTCCCACTTGTAAAGTTTTATTTATCAAAAATAATGTTTTTTGTCGGAATAAAAATATGAAACACACAATATATATTATTATTATAATAATTAAAAATATATATTATTAATATATTATTTATTATTTACCATAATTGCAGCGTAATAAAAATATCAAGCACACAATGTATAATTATTATAATTAATATGTATATACATACGCGCACACATATATATATATATATATATATATATATATTATTATTATTATTAAATTATCTATTATTTACGATAATTGCAGCGTAATGTTTGTATTTCTCTTTCAATAAACCTGTCAAATATAAATAAAAAACGATCGGTAATTAGATGTATATGACACACTGTTAAGTTCATATTCATAAAATTACAAAATTTACTTAGGCAGTAAAAGTGAATCATGAGGAATACGTTTATTCCTGATACTTTATATGGAGCGCGAAGCACGACGTTCAATAATATCGAAGCGCGTAGCGCGACGATTAATAATATCGGAGCGCGCAGCGCGAAGATCAATAATATCGGAGCGCGAAGCGCGACGGCCACTCTGTGCGCCTTAGGCGTGCCGCGCGCGAAGCGCGCGATGAGAATGTGCCCGTACCCCTGAAGGTGGCCGGGCAGATTTTTTAAATTTTGTATAGGTCATGGCAGGTTTTTATTTAGTGCAATAGGTTCATTTCATCAACACGAATATATTTAATACTTAAAATATTGCTGTATTTCAAAAATTGAAATCTTGTTATCCTTTAAACGTTAAACAAATTGACAAATCTGTGTATATCCTAATTTTATTTTGTCATTCATTACAGAAGTATTTAAAAGAAATTAGGGGATAATGTCTTCCTTCTGAGAGTGTGATGGCCCGTCATAGCCAGTTAAACCCAAGCAGCCAGAGGTCTACACAATGATACTGAAGTTAGTACCTGTGTAGTCGAAGCACACTATTGAAAATATTATTTACGGCCATTTCCATGAAAGTGCTCGTGCGTAACGATTTTTTAATTAATATAAAAAAAGCGCATTATAGCTGGAAATTAAATTTTTTTATATTTTACTTATTAATAGTTACCACAAGCTTCCAAATCCTCAACTTTTTTTAATTTTAATGAATAATGAGTTTTTATATATTAGTTAATGTGATGTCCGCTTTTTCATGGCAATGCCCTTACGCTTTTTTCTTTGACAATGAAAATGGGAAAACAAACTTTTAAGGTGTCATTTTGCAGGAAATTATCCGATTTGATCGAATATACCCTTAATTAAGGTGTAAATGTTTTAGAAGTCGGTTCCAGCAATACTAGATATGTAAACAATTTTTTTGAATTGTTACAAACAAATTAGTGGACAAAAGTGATTTTATGAGCACAAGCGATGTGAAAAACTTGTTTGAATGTTTAAAAAAACTGTTTAAAAACTTCCGCCTTGTATATTTTTGGGCGAACAAGAATGTATAAATATAGTGACTTATGCATTGTGAAAGATAAATATCAATTGTTTAAAAAAATTTTATAAAGACATGAATAATGTCGCTATTTATCAAGCGATTGGTATCGTTTTTTTTTTCACAAAACCAACTAAAAATATTCTGCTAATAGCTTTTTTGCGCCATACTTTGTTGTTAAATAACAATTGTTAACAGTTTTAACAAGATTAATTGACAAATGCATAATATAGTCATTTCTTGACAGATAGACCTTGTTGTTTCTGCAGAATCACTTACAATTGAGCGTCCGGATCAAATATCCCCGCTGAGCTTTCGAAAACGCGTAAAATTATTGTCCACACGTATGAGTTTATGAAAATGTTAAAAGTCGAAAATTTAATTTGGTTAAATATAGACTTGTGGAAAATAATAGATAGCACTGATGGTTACTTCAGTTATGTCCAGTTGATGACATCACATATTAAAAATGAAAATCAGAAAATAAAAAATATACGATAGATCTTGAAAAAATAAAGTGAGGTTCCGATTACTGTGTTATATTAGATATGTTTTAAACGGAAAAAACACAGAACTAATTATTTTGAAAACAGTGAAAAAAATCAAAATCTTTGATTGTAAAAAATCATTTGTGTGTGAATGTTTATAAATATTAAATGCATGTTTATAAAATATTTTATCGTACTAATGTTTATTCAATCCGTATTGTAAACATTTATAAAAATTATGTCAGTTGTAGAATAAAAAAAGAGAATAAACGGTTTTTACCTTCAATTAAAATATTAATTACTTCTAATTCAACATTTACATGTTTATCAAGCTGGCAAGCATCGCTCAAGTGTCCTGAGTAAAATAAAAACGATTAGAAGTCATTTTGTCAAAAATTAAGAGAAAAATAATTTATAAACAATTGAAAAACATTGATTTTTCGGCGAAAAAAAGAGTTTTTAATTTTCATCTAAAAAAAATTAATAATTTAAAAAAATCGTAAACGGAACTTCATTTTATTTTTTCAAGATCTATTGTTGTATATTTTTTATTTTTTGATTTTCTAATTTTTCATTTTGAATATGTGATGTCATCAACCGGACATAACTGAAGTAACTATCAGTGTAAAAGTTTCTTTAAAATATTTGCATCATAATGACGGCAAAAAATGTTATTAAAAATAATACTTAAACTTATTTCCGTAAAATTCTTCAGACTTGCAATCGAATGTGGCTCAGTTGACATGTAAATTTCGAAAATTATTGACGGATCCAAATAGCGGATAAAATAATTCAAAAATTTTACAGCCACCATTGGAGCATGCTATGTGCCATTTGCGAAGCGTTGGCGGGCGAAGGCACCTGCCGATTTACTGAAGGTACTTGCACTGTGGGCCTTCCCTCTCTCAGGCGAAAAATATTATATCCCCTTATTGCATCCGAGCCATCAATGCTACTTTGTTTTAAAATTTCGTGCATGTGAAAAATATATAATTATAAATATAAATAGTGAAATTTGCACACTTTGCGATATCCTGGAAATTTTTTTGAACGGTCCCCCAATTTCTTTAAATAACTTTTTCCAACAATTTAATTATATATGGTAAGAATTTTAACGAACTTTTGTAAGTAATAAAGCTTTTTTTTCTTAGCACTTATTTCATAGACCCTTAATTAGTGTTAAAACATCTTAGAAATCGGTTTCAGCTTTACTAGATATATAACCAATTTTTTCGAATTGATACAAACAAAATAGTGGAGAAAAGTGATTTTCTGAGTACAAGCGATGCTTAAAAATTTCCGCCTTGCAATTTTGGTAGAAAATGCATGCATAAAGATATTGACTTATGACTTGTAAAAGATGAATAACAATTGTTTAAACAAATTTTATAAAAATGTGTTATATCGCCATTTATCTAGCGATTGGTTTCGTTTTTTTCACAAAACCAACTAACAATATCCTGCTAATAGCTTCTTGTGCGATATTTTGTTGTTAAATAACAATTAATTGACACATGCATAATATAGTTATTTCTTGACTGATAGACCTCGTTGTTTCTGCAGAATCACTTACAATTGAGCGTCCGGATTAAATAACCCCGCTGAGCTTTCGAAAATGCGTAATATTATTGTTCGCATGTTTGAGTTTATGAAAACTTTTAATGTCGAAAATTTAATTTTTTTAAATATAATATTGTAGAGAAGAATGAGCCAGAACTCTTATCTATTTGCCGTTTTTTCATATGGTGATTATTTTTATTAACAAAAATAAAAAATAAACAAATTTAACCCCCAAATTCAATAATTTTTTGAAATATAAATCATCGTAAGTTGGCCAATTGTTGCTAAAGTTATTTGAAATTTGGTATGAAGATATGGTATAAACATGAAGAATAGTCCGATAATGCCTTCAAAACAATGAAAAAGGTGAAATTAGCCTAATGCTTAATAATATTTTAATGCGAATTGAAACCGGTCGGAAACAATATTTTTTTAGTTTCGCCGACAAAAAGTATCGACGGAAGTTCATAGTTGAAAAAACTTTCAGTGAGGCATTTATTGCTCACTATTCAAGGAAGATATCTGGAAATTTTTAGATGGATTCATTGACAATTAACGGAATTTGGTATTTTATAAGGAAGCATGTGATACCGCCAACGATTTTTTAATGATTACATATATATTTAAAATAACGCCTTTCCACCACAAAGTATGGAAATAATGAACTATTAATTATGTAGGTCCTTACTTGAATGCTTCCATTAATATTATTTCGAAGTTCTTCTCATATACTACTATATGGGACGCTACTAATATTTAATCAATACAAATAGTTAAATTTTATTTTACTTCATAGGTGACATTTCTTTCATTGTATTCTTTTGCTCCAAAAAAATATTAAAAAATCGAAAACTGTATTCTTTTAAATTCAGTTCTTTTCCACGTTTACATGTCAACTGAGTGACATTCGATTGCAAGTCTGAAGAATTTTACAGAAATATGGATTAACATTATTTTTAATAATAATTTTTACTTTCGTTATACTGCAAAATATTTTAAAGAAACTTTTACACTGATAGCACTGATGGTTACTTAAGTAAAGTCCAGTTGATGACATCTCATATTAAAAATAAAAATAAGAAAATAAAAAAATAAAAAATAGACAACGATAGATCTTGAAAAAATAAAGTGATGTTTCGCTTATTGTGCCATGTTATATTAGTTGTAAGCAGGAAAAACGCAGAACTAATTTTTATGAAAACAGTGAAAAAAATAAAAATATTTGATTGTAAAAAATAATTTGTGTGTGAATGAATAATGCTGTTTCTCAAATATTTTACCGAACTAATGTTTATTCGATCCGTATTGTAAACATTTATAAAAGTTATCTAAGTTGTAAAATAAAACGAGAGAAAACATGGTTTTTATTTTCAATTAAAATATTAATTACTTCTAATTCAACATTTACATGTTTATCAAGCTTGCATGTATCGCGTAAATTAAGAGAACAACAACAAGGTATAAATAAATTAAAAATTTTGATTTTTCGGAAAAAAGTTTTTAATTTTTATATAAAAAAATACGAATAACTTTGAAAATGGTAAACGGAACTTCACTTTATTTTTTCAGGATCTATTGTTGTATATTTTTTATTTTTTGATTTTCTAATTTTCATTTTTAATATGTGACGTCATCAACTGGATATAACTGAAGTAACTATCAGTGTAAGATTTTCTTTAATATATTTGCAGCTTAAACATAGTGCGAAATTTGTATTCAACGACCCCAAAAACGTGTAAATACACATTTTCATAAAAATTCAACCATTTTCAAATTTTTTTGTCCGCCATTTTGAATTTCGCAATCCTGATAGCGAATTCGAATTCAGCGGCCCCAAAAACATATAGATACTCATTTTTAAAAAAATTGAACCATTTTCAAATTTTTACATCCACCATTGAATCATGCTATTTGTCAAATGCTAAGTGTCTGCCGGCGAAAAGCACCTGCTAATTCACTGACCGTAATTGCAGTGTCATATAAGGTGACAACGTCTATTGTATATATAGTTTTGAGGCGACAACGTAGAGTCTATACACATATAGAAATACACTGCTTAGTGCCAAGGAGTGAACGGATTATCTGGTGCTCCCATTGTTGAAAGTCATATCATGATGAAGCCTGTGATCGATTGTACCCTTAACGCGTTTATTAGTGGATTGCCGGACGAGATGTCCATTTTTGTCGACACTAGAAACCCTAAAAACCCCCGCGAGGCTCTCGAGTACGCACTTCATGCCGAGGAAGAACATGAAAGAAAGGCATATATATATATATGTGTGTGTGTGTTTTTACCAAACTCTAGCCTCGCGGGGGTTTTTAGGGTTTCTAGTATCGACAAAAATGGACATCTCGTCCGGCTATCCCCTAATAAACGCGTCAAGGGTACAGTCCATCACCGACTTCATAATGATTTGACTTTCAACAATGGGAGCACCAGATAATCCGTTCACTCCTTGGCACCAAGCGGTGTATTTCTCTTCAAGGGCGTGTCTAGCTCCGCTTAGAAATCTGTGCACCCGATCATTGTAATTACTAACGGATTCGTGTTGTTTCATGCGGAAGTTCACAATAGCCTCGAAGCATCATTGGTACTTTTTGGATGTGGCAAATCGCTTTTTTAAATGCGTCACGATCTCACTAATCTTAATGAATTGTTTATCCCGAACACTTTCCCGTGCGGCGCCCTTGAGTTTGCTTAACTCGGCCTTCATGAAACCGGGCTTCGTCGCATCAGTGATATAAACTGAACTGTTCGCTACGTCTTGCAAGAACTCCTGCAAAGTAGGGCATTTTCCGTCAAAAGTGGGGATGTGGAATGTGCTTTGCTGGAGGGTCATGCATTCCAGTACGGAAGTCATGGCCGCATTTGCATCGAGGTTTACAAAATTCGGTTGAATGTTGAGCACATAGCCCCTGACAGATGAATTGAGAGGGGGTTGATTTTGCGAGTTGGGACTCTGAACTACACCAGTATTCATGGGACCTGGGCTGCAGACGTATCCGTTCCCGTCGTTGTTCATCGTGAAGCGCACGAACAAACCCGTGAATTCTACTCGCGGAATCAACTCAAATTTTTCATAATTTTACGTATTGATAATACAAGTTTTATTCTTGAATACAAAGACCGTGAATCAACAGGCGTTGATTTCTTTATTGGATTAAATTACAAATAGCCAAGTTGAATCAATCCAGAGAGTCCTAGGATTCCACTTATTGTTAGTTCAGTGTCTACCGAAACGACACTGAATCTAATACATTGACCTTAAATACCCACGTCAATGAACCCTATGATAATTATGTCGTTGTTTCCGAGAGCTAGAGGTTCCACACGTTCAATATCTGCAGTTCGCAAAATGTCTGATCTGCTGATGAAATTTTCGGGACAGTCGGGATCCGTGTGTAACACGATCTCTCTTACGAATGAATTTATATCGACGTGCATTGTGTGCAAAACACTTAAAGTTGGTGAAAAAAATGACTCGCTTATTCTTGGGGGCACGGATATCCGCCACCACGGAATATTCCTGCTACTAGTAACAAGAAAAATTCTCTTTGTTTCTAACACTGATTTTAATACTATATTTGCTTACGGAGTTTTACTTTTAATTTATAAATTCAATGTCGCTATCGAACACAACAATTTCTACTTCGTAAATGACAGTTTCTCCTTCTGGGGAAAATTCTACATCTACTTCTTTTCGATTATTCCTAGTCCTAATTTGTTCTTCAACTGCTATGATTCTTTGTTGTGCAGCATGTTCCTCAGTTAAATTTAATTCTACGATATTTTGAACTGTTGCGGGAACTCTAGTTTTCTGAGTGGGGATGACTACACATACCGAAAGTGTCTTCTTCTTTGGATTAACTAACCTTCCATAAATTGTGGAGGTAGTGATAACTTCCGGTTTGATTTTTGAAGCCATGCAATTTTTTCCTGTGCGCTTTCTGCGTTTGTCAGATCGTTTGCTGCTTTTAGGGAGTTGTTGGGAAGAGGAATTTTCTTTAGGCATTTGGACGAAGAAATTCAATCAAGCAATGTCAAATTGCCCTTATGTGGACATTGGTACTAAAATCGGCGAGTAAGACTCACTTTACCTTGAATTGAGCGAACTCAATTCAAGGTTGTAGAACATTTAACTCTCCTTGCAAGGGAAGTTAAAATTCAATCACGCCAGAAAACTTTTCCTATGCCGGCGTAGGTACTCAAAAGGCTAGAGAGAATTGATTAATTTTGGAATAGATAACGCTGCTAAAAAATTAGCTTTCCTTCTAACGGGAGGAAATTGAACACTCAGACAATTCAGTAGACTTTCTCTGTACAATATAGGTTCTTGAATCAGCTAGAAAGAGCCATATGAAATTTAAATTCATTATTATTAATTTAAAATTCTCGCGCTTTAATTTCCTTAAGCTAAATGGTTCTTAGGATTTGGGATTTGAGGATTAAGAATATTCGGAAATTCTTAGTTTCTTTAATTTGTATGTACTTCTTAATGTACTATGTACTACTCCACAACCTCGACAATATACGAGAGGAAGACTGCTGTTTACTTTTTACAGTGAGAGTCTTATTCCACGTGAGATTTTCTGCTGACACGAGACATTCGTCGGTGTAGGCAAGGTCTTAAGCAATTAAAATAAAGTATCTATAATGCTATTTTAGTTTCAGTTTCTATTTCTGGACTCAAAGTTACGACTACGAATTTCTTTTGGTTTCCGTAGAGTTCATTGACATGTAAGAACTAATTAGTTCTTTGGCTTGATTTTAAAAGAGAATTCAGCTTTGGAAATAAATCTTCAAAAGTCTTGTATTGTTGATCTCATTGCGAAATACTGCGCGAAATTCTCGATTTCAATTCTAAATCGAATTTCAGGTTGATCTTTGTAACCCTCTTATTTTTTCTTTAGATTTAAGCGGATCACATAAAAATTATTTAAATAGTTTGTATCGATAGTTCTTTCAAAATGCCAACAAGAAGGATCAATTTAATGAGTAATGCATGGAAATACGTCTTAAAATGATCAAAAAATTGATATTAACATGTATTTAATTAAAAGCGTATAAATGATTAAAAATGGCACATAATAATTAATCGCCAACAAATATAGATAGGCACATTCACGTTAAATAAAATTAAAAGAAGTTATCACTCACGCCAGGACACACGCTCTTTTTCCTATCATACATAATAATTTATCAAACTTTGAGAGAGAGAGAGAATTCATAAAAATTTGTAGTACTTATTGATGTCGCTGTAACGCCGAAGTGTCGTGGTTGCTCTATTCCTTGTGAACAGCGAGATTCAAAATCCAACATTAAATCCGAGATGATATAGGAAATCAACTGTATAGAAATTGGTAACATCTCCCATAACCATCGGCACCATCCAATGCAGTTATGACCCTTACGGTATTTGTCAAGTTGGCTCGGAATTAGAACAAACGCCACGCTGTAAAGACACTTATATTCAGCGTTTTTTTGTTATAATTAAAAGAACACTCACACACACTTCACAGGAATTGCAACGAAGAATTTACCTTCCAAAACTTGGTGGTGAGACTCAAAATTGTT
>JBAGKK010525225.1:0-12941 GCA_037177015.1 Euceroptres primus
CTAATGTCAATAGCTATCGATCGAATCAACTGGAGCCATAAAAATAAAAAATCTCACTTTTCTGAACAGGCCTAGTCAACATGCGTTCGTAATTTCTTTTTTTTTTTGTTGCTATCCGCTGCTCGGCGTTTCAGTATCATCTCTCGTATTTATTTACAACGTTTTACTTTACAGAGTGGTATGTTGGGCATTTTGCAAATCGGCTAGTCCCTTTGTTTTCCACTCTCGATACAGAGAATAGAGTGTGCAGCGGGTTCACGGATCGCTCGGCACATGGGTGTTCCGCATGCGTAAGCAGACTGCGTTTGCAGCACGCTTTTCATTTTTGGTCCCCGACCATTAGCGTAATTTGCATTGAACCTACATACACGAGTTGAGAATCGCCAGGGCTTTCAGTTTAACCATAATAAACAATTCTGTCACTGCAGATGTAGACGGTACACTCTACACTCGCTGCACTATCGGCCTTGGACACAGGATCCCTGTGATGTCATCGGTTTTGAGAGAAGACCATGGAACAATGCATTATTCATTGAGTCTGTTGCTGAAAAGAAATCCTTTGTCTGCCCTCGCAAAAGCCACAAAATCAGAATAAAATCTGACTCCAAAATTTATTTTAGCTCCATTTCCACTTTTCAAGATGACTCAATTAGGATGCTTTCATTTCGTAAGTTTGTCAACAGAACGAAAATAAATCTTGTATTCTAAAATTGTTGTAGAATATAAGAATTAACATCCAAGAAAGATTTGGTTTTGATATTTTTTCTCAGAGTTTAATATTCATTCCACCTTTCGTTTTTAGTCGAGGTCACTGTGTCTTTTGACTCTGTGATCATCGTTGGTCTCGCTTTCAAAGTACATATGTATAAGTTCATTCGATGGCCTGCGATGTGCATTCACCGATTTCCGCTTTCACACCAGATAAGGAAACCGATTTAAGTTTGAGAAAAATACTTTTCAAAGTTTCAGACTGATAAGATAACTAGTTTTACTTCAGATCGCGGAGATTTGTCTTCTTTTGGATTAATGGACTTTATTGCAGGGAAGGAAAAGTCCTTTGGAGCAATTGAATTAGGCTCTTTAAAAACTATTTTTTATTCAATTGTTATACAGAGAATGAAGGTCGTTGGTGATTTTTCTTGGAAGAGATGCTGAGTTCCATTTGGCAAAATTTAGTGAAACAAAGTGTTTTTTTTTCATGTCTTCATTCCGCCTGTAAGAAAATGAATAAAGAGGTCGCTGGCCTCTTCGTTAACATCGTCATTTCTATAAATATATTCGCAATACGTTATCATCGAATGAAATGAAAAACACTGCATGCGAAAGAACCGACGATCGAACTGTCAATTATTATCGGCTGTGAATATAGCACTATGCACTCGCACTTGCTTTCAACTTCGAGAACGATTATAAATCCCATTTATATTCGATGAGATGAGCTTGTCCCTGTAGCTTTAGCTTGCAAAATTAATTCTCCTCAATTCTATAAATGTTCCTTAATGCTCGCCTGCAATTTATTCAATTGAATAATTCCTTGTTAAATATATTTCAAAAGGATGATCTTTTAAACAAATCTGGAGATTATTTCGGATCAAAGAAGGATCTACTGGAAATAAGGGATAGCAAAATTTGCAGAGATGCGGGTACCACAGTTGCCTTGATCCACTCTATTATGAAAGAAAGTCTGGCAGCTCCCAAAGTCAATACTGTGAAATTTCCTACGGGCATCGTAGACTCGTTTCTAGACACATTGCCTTGGATATTCTATTCTGGAGGCTTTTGGAAGCTTTAAAGACCGTCCACACCGACATTCCACGAAAGCGTTGTTCGCGACACCGAGGCTATTCTATTCACTCATTTCCCAACGAAATACAGGGTTTTATGAGCTTTCGGTGATGTACACACTGAAAATTCCTGCCTCCAGGAAATTCTAGGGATTCCTTGCAGTCGTAGAGCACCCGTAGGTTGGATACTTAACGTTGGATCCGCAGTGCTTGGCAATGTTCCAGAGAAATTTCGCATTGGCTACACAAGTGACTGCCGTTCTGTCTCTCTGTCGCTCTCTTTTCAACCCTTTTCCTTCGTCTCTCCATCCTCTTGAAGGCAAAAATAGCAGAGAGGAATTTTTTTACTTATCAGAGACACTGTCTGTTTTACACTGGATGGATCTGGCCTTGTTAAGTTTCTCAATTCATGTGCCTGAAATTCTGAACGACATTTTTATTTGATTTCATTTTAAACTCAAATTTGGTCTAAAATATTGGTTTATTGATAAAGAAACTAATACAAAGAAAAAAATTTCATCATGTTTCTCTTTATTTTGTAGTTGGAACAATATTGCAAGATAAAT
Source organism: Euceroptres primus (assembly GCA_037177015.1). Taxonomy (NCBI): domain Eukaryota; kingdom Metazoa; phylum Arthropoda; class Insecta; order Hymenoptera; family Figitidae; genus Euceroptres; species Euceroptres primus. The sequence goes on from JBAGKK010525225.1 coordinate 2,351, forward strand.
TTCAGTTAAGAAAAAATATTTGTTTGATTCTCTTGTTTTTGTTCAATCCCACAGCGGATTTTTGTTTCAATTTTTAAAATATATTTCCAAATTTGATGGATTCGTGAAAAAAACTCTTTTCATGAGTTTTAAAATTATATCCCTGTTCCTAAAGACCCATATTGCCCTTCGTCATCGAGTTGATGATTCATAAGAAATGTGCGTACCATTTTTAGTCGTCGAGACACACTTTACTCTTTGTATGTATTTCTCATCTTTTGCAGGTCCAGCTCCAGACACTCGGCCTTTTGTATTTTGCTTCGTATTTCGCAGTCTGCTGTCATATCAGTTGGTTTGAATGAAACTCTGGCTAGGTCTTTAGACAGAGTTTTCGAGAATCCAAAAGTATGAGCAAAATAAACTTTGTGAAGCAATTTATTAGTTTAAAATTATCATCTCTAATTTTTTATCAGAATATATTTTTTTAAATGATAATTTTCGCTAGAATTGGATCCCATTTTCCATTTAAAGTTAGAAGTAAGGGAAAAATAAATTTATCGCGGGATCGAAAGAAGAGATTTAAGATTCTTAATTACCTTAAGAAGGTAATTGCCTAGCCCGAGAAGATGCTTTAATGTTATATTTTTAATACTCGAGGGATTAGTCAATAACAATTTTAAGTTTCATTTCGATATTATGTTCTTGAGCTGAAAATAATTTATACTGGATTTTAATTTATCAAGAACAACTCAGAAGTCTGGAAAATAATTATGAAATATATGACTGGTATTAAAATTGTTAAACTCAATCGCCTTTGAATTGGTTTTAATTTTTAATTACCGACGTCGGAATTAGGCACAAAGGTCATTGTTCTCTTGTATAAATATATGTATTTTGCTTTTGATATTATCGTATTGATTCGAACTCGTTAAAGCCTCTGAGCACAAAGCACGCGAGAAGCAAAACCTACTTTGAATCAGAACTTGCTGCGAACTAAAACAAGAGCCAAATGGCAGGTGTGAATTTAAATACCAGTTTACTACACTAGAATTAATGCCATTATTCTGAGCCTGGTGTTCAAAAGCTACGTGCCATTTTATCAATCGATATCGAGTTTTGTTTCAAATTGTTTAATCAGTCTGACTTTATTTATTCCTATTTGTATTCTACGAAAGTCTACTTTAGGTCGGATATTTACTGCTAAATATTTTTTGGATTTAAAAAATGGGATTTAAATTATGAGGTTTCTTGAAAGATGCAAGCGAGCATTTCAGTTTATCATTGCACTTTTGGTCGACTTGAAAGTTTGATGTAAAACGAAATGGCCCATAAAAATGTGTGAGCAATCTCAAAACACTGAGGGATAAAATATAGTGAGGCGGCTTCTTCTCCCTCGAGAAATATCGACCTTTAGGATTGAAATATTCTTGGTGTTGATTTTATTTTGACAAATTTTAAAATTTGAGATTCACGGTGTGGAATTTTAAAGCAGATAGAAGTTAGGATTTTGTGAATGATTCGAATTTGGATGTCCTCCAAGTGAACTTTCACATTCAAAAGTTTTAAACGATTTTGGAGGCTTTTAAGTTTCAAAATTTAAATTTAGTATCTTAGAATTGGGCAAGTTTGGACAGCCAAGTCGATATTATTATTATTATATTACCAAACAAACTGGAAATATACTTTAAGTATTTTAAATTATATTTTTTTCAAATTTGTCAGCTTGTGTCTGCAGAGACCTAAACCTCAATCTGTTTTGAATTGGAAGATGTTCATTTTCCAATTTATCTACAGATTTTCATGACTAATATTTTATTTTTTGAAATCCTTTAGGGAAATTTCAATCTTGTCAATCAGTGGAGAAGCTTTCTCGATTTTATTCGGATTTCCGACGGATTTGACAGCGCTTACGCCAGTTTCCAGGCAGCAGGAAGGCGACACGCTGCAGATATCGATCGGCATGGAGTCACAGCTTCTCTTTAAGTCATCCGGGACCCAGGGCCACCCACATGACCACCCCTTCGACCCACGCATCCAGCGTCATTTCAGCCCTATTGAAGGCTTCTCTTCACTCTCAAAATGTACCGAATCGAATTCTCATCCCCAACCAAGGATGCTCCCCTCTTTCTGGAAATGTCACAATGTCTGCTTCATTTCGTTTTATTTAATTTATTTTTTGTTTTATTTCCTGAGACTTGGTTTATTCTTAACGTGGGTAAAAGTTCGAGGCAACCTAGAGCGAGGTATCAGGACCCAGGAAGTCGATTGGAAGCGATCGATTTAACTTGTTATTTGATAATAAGTTTGTGAGGGAGCACTACGTTACCTACGTGACCATGACCTTCTGTCGGTAACACTTTCCTTTTTTCTGTTTACCGGCACGGTTGACCTTAAGAAAAAAGAAAATCAGACACCAGTATCTTCTCCTCTTGGTTTGTTTAGATTTCTCCCTTTCATCGGTTAAAGATCCCTATTTTTTCAGGTGCTTTTGTCTGATTCTCTCCAATTTGATTTAGGAGTTTGGATCGCTTTAAAGGAGTTTAAAATTCATTTTCTGTATTTCTTATTGTTTCTTAGTGCTGGGCTTTTTTTTTGTACTTGAGATGATCCAGATGGAAATTTGAAATTAGAGAATAGGATTCCAGACTCAGGAAAATATGAGAGTCAGCATAGTTTTTCTCGAGGGAATAATACTAAGTTTCTAAAGGTCGGCGAACTTGGATTGGTTTTTCCGGATCCTGGAGTTCATATATTATTGTCCTCGATACAGAACATTATATGTATAGAGACAATCGAAACAGATGCGAGAGAAGTTTCGAAGATGAGGCAATTCTTGAAGAATGGACCATCTTTCCTTGTATGACGTTTTTCCAGTGGTCTCGACAGGAAATGAAAGGATCGGAAGTAGCTGGCCATTTTCTCGATTCCTCGAGTTCTACATTCTTCGGTTTATAGTTACTTTTTAGGTTTCGAAACCAGTTGAGATAAAACTGGAATGGAAAATTAACATTTAAGATAGAAATTCCATTAAATACAGATCTTTGAATTTGCATATTATCATACTAGCAGAATTAATTACACGAAATACGCATTTCAGTAGTAACAAACAAACTTAGATTAAAATATCATCATGTTGGTATGTATAATCTTTAAACAGAACGAAAACTTTCTTATCCTCCATGAAAATATTGATACATGAAATATAATGATTTCTCATTGTTAATTTTTTCAAAGACCACAAGTTATTTCGATTTATTTGAATTTATTTCTAAAGGCGAGAATTTAACTTCGCAATTATTTGACAGAGTTCATTCGTTGTCGATGATAGAATTGAGTTCATCGTGGGTTATCACTCTGGGACTTTTTGTACTTCGTTCTTGACTTTCCTTCGTCATTTAACCTCGATAATATGCTTTTCCTTATTTTAGCTTTATCGAAGCAATTTTGATGTATAAACAATATCTAATGTTTGTTTTACTGAAACTCTAATTTTTTTTGGTCTCATTTTATATTCTTTTTTTATTTTCTGTGAGTATACTCATCAGATGAATAAGAATTAGAGAAATTTGTTCCAAAACTGATTGCCCAATTTTGAGGATAAATCGTGTGGTAACGCGTCAAATTAATCGTGTTGTGGAAAAGATAAATCGTTAATCAATTTTGCAATATGAAATGATGCAATAAAGATTTAAAGCTAGCATGAGTTTCGAGTGCACGTGTTGGTATTCTTGCCTATAGATTGTTGATTAAAGAGAGCGTGAGCGAGGGAGGGGGAGCATTTAATATAAAAAAATGGACGATTCCATTTCCTGAATAAAACATCTGTTAGGGAAGCTGAGAATTGTTTTAAATAAATTAAATAAAAATTTAATTGGCAGTAATTTTTATGAAAATTTTATCGACAATAATTTTTATTATACATTCAGGTATGTACTTTTATTTCGACGTTTGATAATCGTCATTAATTCAAGGACCGGAAGATGCGGGCTGACGTAGATTACGATTCCACATTGTACCTTCCGTAGTAGGGATTTATGGGAGTTCGATATTAAAACAAATGAAATTTATGGTTATTTGGTACATGCCACAGTTGCTGCGACGTTGCCAACGTCAATTGTTTCCACTTTGCATTCAAGTGTCGTCATATTCTCATTTCCTACATCTTTTTTACATATTTTTTTAATGGCATGTTCCTTTTCACTCACTTCTTCCATATGAATTTTAAAAAGTTTGGATCTGAGCCTCTCGAGAATTAAATGTTAAATTATTTCAGTAATCAAGCCCTTTTTCTCCAGAGACACTAGATATTAATGTAAAATAAATGTGGAAGGAAATTATATTTCCCCTCAAAAATTACTTTATACCAGTTATTATTCACGGAAATATCTACGTATTTATTAACTTTTTTGTATTGAATTTTCAGAACTTTGGTACTGATTTGTTTCATTCAATGTATTTTTTTTTGTCTTTCTAGTAATGTATCTATACTAATCAAAACTTTTCTCTGTTTCAGGTAAGTGCCTTTTCCTGTTACGCAATTGATATACGAGATTAACGTAAGTCCCAACTCAACTAAATTGGCTTTCAAAACAACTTTTAATCTCACTAGCCTCGAACTACAAGAATTTAGGACGCTATTCCAATAGTTTATCAGTTTATCATAGTCAGTTTATCAGAAATAAAATTTGTACCTATTTTAAGGTTCTTAAAACTCTATTGATTCTCAAAGGAAAGTCTTTCGTGAGAAACGTCAAGTTTAGAAACAATGCACAGAATTAGAATTACCATATATTTTTTATAAAAATTGCTATCTATAGTTTCTGTATTTCCTGATGCCTCCAGTTTAACCACTTAAGTAAAGACGATCGATGATATAATTTATATTTCATTTATATTTCAGTCTAGATAATTTACATAACTCTATTTTACTTTGAGATATTCTTGCCAAATTTATCGGAAATTGAAAAGTGATATTAGAAATTTTTCTTTGGATTATCTCCCAGATTTATAAATTTGGAATCCCAATTTCAAGAAATTTGGAGGCATTTTGGAAAGCAAACTGTTGAAATTGAGTCTTTTAAAATTCAAATCACTGAAATGGGGAGGAGCAAGTGACGATGAACTAAGTTTATGTTTGATTCAACTAAGTGCGTCTTATTGAAATGCAGGATTCGTCTTGGTCGTAGGTATTTGAAACGTGTTTCGAGTTAGTATCATGAGGGAGTATTGCTGCGGTTGCTTATTCATAGACCTAGAATCCTAGAACCTAGAACCTATAGAAACTTGTACGTGCCAATCCTAGTACGAACCACAACCTTAACAAAGCTCCACAACGCTCATAAATAGGAATGCCAATTATTATGGCGAGAGTCTCTGCTACTGATAGAGATCACAATCTACTAAATTATCACTCTGTACGAAAATATGACGTCGAAAACGAAACTGCTCTAATTCAAGACTGAGGAGACTGGCATTTAAGTTTTTTGAAAATCCAAATTCTATTCAATTTCAAGTTTTCGTTTAGATGTCAGGGTTCACAGTTGGAATCATTTTTCTTGGCACAACCACATGAGTAAGAGGTGGCAAAAATAAAATTTGAAGAATAAAAAAAACAAAATTTCTTGTTAGACTTTTCGATTTTGTAAAGTCTTGTTAAAATTCTGAGAAGTGTTCTAGCATCTAGACTCTAGACTGTTCCAGAATCCTATCGAATCTTCTGGACTCTTACATAAACTTCTAGCACTTTTAAATCTCTTTCAAAGACTTCTAAAATCTTCTAGAATCTTTAAAAAAATTTCCAAAACTGTTACAATTCTCCAAAATATTCTAGACTTTTCCAGAATCATTTCGAATCTTCTAGCAGTTTCTAGTCTTTGAGGTCTGGATTTTTCAAAAATTCTCCATAACTTTTTACATTCTTCGAGAATCTTCGCTAATCATCCAGAATTTTTTGTATAAGTTTCTTTTACATTTAATGTAATCTTTCTCCAAAAGTCCCCTATTTTAAAAACAATAGAAACTGTGATCCCTGAGATTTAGAAATAATTGCAAACAAAATTGCGAAATATCGTTCCTCCTAACAATAATCTATTCATATTTTTCAAGTAGACACGCGTCTCGCGTCATCAATCATATTATGCAAAATGAAAAGCTTGAAGCTCCATTCTCATGTAAACGAGTTTTCTTAAACTTAGGTTCATTTACTTCGTTTTCCACACGATCATTTTTCCTTAATTCCCCTGCGGTGTCATAATAAGTTTTCCTATTTGTCCTATTTGACAAGGTACATATTAAAGAAAAGCAAGTTGAATTCTACTTTCTTTCTTCAATCCTTTTTTTCTACTTTAACTCTTGTTTTCACTTTAATTTTTTTTCCCCTATTCTAATTTGTCTGCTATTCAACTCGGCAAATAGTCTTGGTTACGTATGACCGCAAAGCATTTTACGTCCTAATCACTCCTCTAAGAGGGAGACTTGAGTGGAGTTGATGCTCGATTTCGAGTCCATGGAATTTCCTGGAATATCTCCAATTACCCTCAGTCCCACTATTCATGGATCGTTTCGTGCCAACTTAGCATGTACGCTACCAGTAATTAATAGCGTTGAATTAATATCGCAGAAATGCGTCCGAGGCAAACTCTTAAATAATCCTGCTGTCAGGATAATCTTTCTCTGAAGCCTTCTCCTCGACAAGGTCTTGCGAAAAACTGCATTCCGGTTCGCCAACTGACCCTGAAGGGACGTTTTGATTAACGGGTCCCGAATGATGAACGGTTTAATTTCGGGGTAGTAATAATAGGCTTCAAGTTCAGAGGGCAATATAAGGTTTTGTGTAACGGTCAGCATCTTCCAAGGATTCTGCTGCAGATTTATCACAGATAAAGGAATGATCAAACTTTGCTGAGATTTCTGGATTCTAGAATCTAGCTAGATCTTGATGCTAACGAGAACCTCTGAAAATGCAAAGGCAGCAGTCGATGCGAGTTTCTTTGGGATTTAGGTGATTTATTCTTTATCCGACTTGAGAAAATAGAAGAGGTTGCGGTTAAGAAATTCGCTCGGTTTAGCTTTTTAGATTTTGAGTTTGAGGGATTGATTTATTGCCAGGAGGGAAGTTTAGGGTTTAAAGTAATTGCAGACTCAAGAGTCTTTCTTTTTATGCATTCTACTTCCAGGCTATTTTTATATTCAAATTGGATCTTTGGAAATTTTTATTTGCCTCGGAATTTAAAAGGATCCAATGTTTTTAGATTTCTTTTTAAAATTAGTCAAACATCCAGCATTTGTAAAGATGCTGTAAAACTTCTTCTACCCAGTCAGTTTTCTCAATATTTCAATAAAAATTGCAAGACCTTATAGACTATAGACGATATCAGGTAGCTAGGACCTCTCTGTCTAGAGTCTCGTGAGAGAAACTTCACAAGTTGTTTCCCTCTTTCTCTGATCTCTTCTGATCTCGACAGACTGGTTCCATAAGAGTAGCGTACATTTCTCAGGGAATAGCAGATGCGATACGTAGAAAGAATCGGATCAACTCGTTTCTCGAGTTCCACAACGCCCTAAGAGAGAAAGAGTGAGAGAAAGATTGAAGGAGATAGTAGTTTGTGAGAGAGACAGGAATTGAGAGGCAGAGAGGGGCATCTCAAGAATTCAACTGAGTTTACCAGGCTAGTCAATTGCTCTCTCGTTTCGTCGGCTTAGGCCGTAGGGTGAGGGCTTGATAAGTGCTCAGGAATTTATGCGAAGTCTCCTTCCTTTGCCTGCCTTTTGTTGTTATCTTACTACTTTTCTTTACATCTTGATCCACCGTGTGAAATAAGAACCTAAACGTGTCATGATGTCCTTGTGTCGAGTCGCGAATTTCACTTCAATTTCTTTCAAGTATGTTTGCATATTTGACAATTCGGTCAGACAAACGATTCTCACTTAACTGGACAATTTAGCCTTTATTTAGATTTCTGAATGCTAACAGTCATTTCTGAAATTGCAGTTCAATTCAAATTTAAATTTCCCGCCACAATGACGTCACTACTTGGGGAATACCAAATAGCTTTTTTATCAATTGGAATTATTCGAGAATTATTTGTAGAGCAGTTTTCATTATATGAAGTATATTGTTGTAAAGGAAAAAATCAAATGTTATGTTTATTGTTTAGAAACAAACAAGAGCAGTTATTTTTTAAAATAAGATTTATTATTTCATTAGTATATTTTTAGCTTACTTCACAGAGGAATGCAAATTATTTGATATGAATCTAAGTTTGGAAATTGTAAATAACATTTTTGCAGGGATTGATTTTTTTGGGAATCCTAAGTTGGGGTTCGTTAGATTTAATCTAAATGAATGAAAATAATTATTAGATACAAATTGAGTTATTAGATACAATAATTTAAAATAAACTAACAATTTTTAAATTTACATATAGAAATTACAATTTGTAGAAGTGTTTGGTCCTCCTATTCGCTGAATAAATCTCTTCCGTAAATTTTAGCTTGGAATAGAAGTCATTAGTAAAGTAAAAACGAATTATTTGTTCAGATAGGAAATAAATGTTTATTTTTGAGAATAAAATACCCTCGGCGATCGCTGAGAGTAGATATATCGGATTTGAGGCGAATGTACGATAAGCAATAAATCGCCAGCGATTCACTATCTCTTGTTGTCTATCTCGAGTGCTCTACATTTCGTGATTGTGGATTTACTACCGAGTTAAGCTCTCTGCTTTAAAAATGAGCTGAATTACAGTTCAAGCACTCTTCATCTCAGTTGAATTGAAACATATGTACCCGGAAATTCTCACGCTATAATCAGAAGCAGTTGATCAGGATCAGAAGATAATATGTAGATATCCATTACGTGAATATAAAATCGTACAATAATTTAAGTATATGCTATATTTGATCCTGTTTCTGAAAAGTTTTAGTTTTTTGGAATGCATCATCTCTTTTACAAATCCACCAACGCATTGGAATCGTGCCAAATTAGAGTCTTGTTGTATCTCAAGGAAGGTGTTGACGAATAAACAGCATGAGTTAGGGGAGAAAAATTTATTACTCAAATCACTGAAAAATAGGTTTAAATTTAGCAAATAGAAGAATGAAATTTCAGTGCAGAAATTTTAATTAGGATTCTGATTCATCCAAATTTTGTATATTGCAATGTACAGACAATTATGATTTTCGAATTAAGAGTTTTAAAAAATTGGTGATTTTTAACTTGGAAATAAAAATCACTTTAATATTCTAGTCTGGTGAGTAGATTCTTGTGACCAGAAAGTCGAGAACATGTGTAACTTCAATGGACCAGACCCTCGAGCAGCTGCGCAATTTCGCCCCTGGTTTTCTAAGAGTTGTCCCACAGTCCCTTTCTGGTCTTTTTATTATTTTCTCCGCAGTTAAACCATCTGGCTGTAACTGGTGTTTAATTGAAAAAAAGTTAACTAAAGTTACTGTCATTTTTGCTGAAAGTTTTGTATCTTTTATAAAAATCTTAATGTCTACTTTTTTTATTTCCAAGACACCAATTAGATACGCAATTTTTGTTCTGATTAATTTTTTAGTGCACCCTAATTTCTTGTTCAAAAATCATTTTCATCTCCCTCAATCTCTACAATTCAATATTTAGCATAGAAAGAAAAATTTTCCTTTTGAAATTATGGAGCTTATAACTTGTGAAATAATTTTGACATCCAGCAGCTGTGCCTTGTCTAGTTTTATTCAAATCTAAAATTCCTTGAGACAACAACTCGCACGTGGTGGATTCACAAAGTGTATTTCCACGTGACTTGTATGCACAGTTCTCGGCTTCTCGCTTGGTGTAGAAACCAGATGTGAATGAGTAGTCGCGAGAAATCAGTAGGAGTGGGGAGAAGCAGGAGGAGGTCGGTGAAATAGAGAGGGAGTTGGGAGGAGAATGGCGGGACAAATTCTTTTAAAGAGGGATCACTGGTGCTACTACTATGTATCCTCCCTCTGACCTCCCCAGCAACGGTCACGTGACTTATCCCCTCCAGGCAGCGATTTGGCAAGTTTTATACTGCTTTTCATCCTTTATGCCTTATGGTTTATCCTCTTTGCTTTCTCTCGTTCAGCTTCCCAGAATTGAAATTGAGATCCGACGGTCTCGAGGTCTCCCTAAAGATTCAAAGGCTGGTTATCTTGGGTGCTACCAGGCTTCATTCGTTGCGAGATTGTCCAGAACACGAGGCCAGTTATGAAATTACTGGAATCTGAGTAATCTGTTTTTATTAGGGTTTTTAATTAATTTTATGCGGCTTGATTAACAAGAAGAAATTTGTTTTTTAGATGCTCAATTTATTTTAATTTCATGTACCTATTATTTGTAATTTTATTGTAAGTTAATTTAAATTCCCTGTAATTATTTTAAGAATTAAATGTAATTTAATTACAATAATTAGAAGCTACAGTTTATAATTTAAAATTAAAAAGTATGAACGTTTCTAATTTTAAAAATGAAAGTTTTTTATTTGGACGATATTTTTTCGTAATTACACTGAACGCGTGGTTCTTTCCTCGTCCGAGGGGACGAGGAAAGCTGAACTCGGAGCTCAGCGGTAGCGTAGCAACAAAGTGCGCAATAGTGACGCAGTAG
>JBAGKK010525236.1:0-12941 GCA_037177015.1 Euceroptres primus
GCCTCCATTGTACATTAAGAATATATTCTTGGCATTCTATATTCTATTTAAGTTGCAAATATTCTTAAACTTAGTGGCAAATTCTTAAAATTAGACAAGAATATATATTCTTAGGGTAAGAGGGCCTCCATTGTACATTAAGAATATATTCTTGGCGCCTATTTAAATTGCAAATAATCTTCAACTTAGTGGGAAATTCTTAAAATTAGAATATCGTTTTTTCGGTGTACGCTCTTACTTGACTGACTGTATTTGGGTAAAATTTACCCAGAGAAGTTAATTTTTATTGCAGGTAAATCTTATGTTTCCCATTCTTATAAGTTTCTATCAAATTCTATCCGCCCGGAAGACTTATACTCTTTTATCATCATTTAATTATTAAATTCTAATAATATCTTATCAGCTCTCGACTTGTTTTAAATCTTATGTTTTCCATTCCCGTAAGTTTCTATCTGATTCTATCCGCATGAAAGGCTTATACTCTTCTACCATTACTAATCAAATAAACACGAATCTGTTTATATCATACTTTTTAAAAGACTTTTCAATTTTATCCACTTACTCATAGAAAGTATATCTAACTTTACCAGATAAAGACTTGCATCCAACTTTATGTTTTATGATTGCTAAATTTTCTACACTCATCCCTAGATTATGGGCCAGGCTCGGGGGTAGACTGTCCAAAATCTAATGCTATTAAACTCCAGGTTGAACCGGATTTAAAGCGACGAGCGAGAAGTCTTATGTCAACATTCAGGACCGCGTATATAGTCTCTGAACGTATAAAAGTAAATGCGCAGAGAGTCGTGATGTAAACAACGTCTGGCGGCCCTGACTGCCCGAGCGATGGCGCCGTCGTGGAACGCTCAGGGGCGGGGGACAGAATCAGTGAAGCGTGAACGACCAAGAAGATGGACCATAATCTAGGGGCCCATAATCTAGGGATGAGTGTATATCGCTTGGAGACGACTTATACTTTTCTATCGTAATTTGATATACACTGTAAAAAAATTCCTGTTTTTTCTAAGTGTACATGACTTTTTTATGTGAAAACCTATTTTTCTTATTATTTTATTTATTATCAGAATTTTTAACCAAATTCTATACTTGCACTGTTGAAAAAGTTTGGGATTTTACCGCATTTTTACATTTTAAGTGAAACGAAAAATTACGATTACAGTAATGTAAAATGAAATTACATAACCTGTGTGGTAAGTTTGTAATGCGTTAGTAAACAGTGAAAAGTTTTCACGGTTTTCTTTTGAATCAAGTAAATAATGTAATCATTAAGGCTACTTGTCGATAGTACAAATATATTATTCCAAGGAAACAAATATTAAGTTCACTTCTTCCATTATACATTTTATTTATATGTGATTATGAATAATATATTGGATAGGAGTGTGTAAAAAACCCGAAACTTCGGGTCAAATTGAATTCTTTAGGGTTGGGTTCGGCGGGTTTTGGATCTACCCAGTAAACACGCGTACAGAACATTTCTGTAATTATTACAGAATAAGAAGTAACATATGTTCTAGAATAGGTTAGTATGTACACATATCATTTTACATATAGGATTTTATAGCCTATATAGAATATAGGTTCCTATCAGCAATGTGTATTAAAGGCATTAATTTTTTTTATACGATATGATATTATGTTTTGCGAAAAGGTCGGGATACCATATTTTACAAACTTGGATATAATCTTTATCAGAAGAACTTATAAAATTGGATAGGAATTACTGGGACTTTCTATCAGATCCCGTGCAGAAAATGGGATCGAGGATTAGCAGGGCTCTGGCTAGTTTTTCCTTTTTCTGGTTGGTCGCTAATGGGGCAAAATTAACAGCACCTGATTAATTTTGAGACGTTCTAGAACTTCTAGCCAGATTCTAATAAGAACTTCTTTCTACCGACATATCTTTCTATTCACCCTCCGAGTACACTCCGAGTAAACAATCCAACCATTGGTAAAGCTTGGCTGAAATATCGAAAATTTATCAACAGAGTGCCAAAATAATATATTCTAATTCTACTCTACTATTCTACCAAATTTGATGAAGTTAGTGCATTTTCATGTTATATTATTATTGCTCATTTTATTAAAGCACATTAAGATCTTACAAATAATTTAAAGTCACATATTTAATGCGATACCAATAATATAACTTGATTCTTCAAGCTGGCTTATAATATCAAGGATGCGCAGTAGTAAGTCGATTGATCTTAGAAATTTTTTGGAGTGGGAAAAATTCGAAGCTTTTTTAAAAAAAGTGTATTAAAAAGCTTTGTTAAAAATAAATTTCTAACAAGGAATGTTTTTCAGGTGTCCGGCTCGGATTTTTTTTGTTCTTAGATATGTTGTAATGAACCAAAAAATAAGCAGTGCGTTTTTTTATATTGGCCCTTTCTCATATTTAAAAGGTAAAACTAACCCCTCCAGTTTTTTTCGGAGAACAAAAATATTTCTAACTTGAACAATATTTTTTCATTCTATTTTGCTTTACAAGCTTGTTATACATTAATTTTAAGTCAAAAATTTATGAATTGATAACTGCTTTGCCACCAACCACCCTTATTTATGTTGTAAACTACCTTCGTGAAAAAATACGTATCGGCCATTCTTGGATAACGGAGGTTACGATCGTACACGAAAATAGCCTCAATTTAGACACATATCATCCGATTTTTTTGTCTACTAGCATAAGATGTTGACTCAAGTAGCTGCACATTATGTATAAATTTCATGAAAAAATAATTAATTACTCTTGAGATATCGGCAATTTAACACGGTAAAGCAAAATAGAATGAAAAAGTATTATTCTAGTTTGCAATATTTTTGTTCTTCTTAAAAAACTGGAGGGGGCAATTTAACCCTTTAAATATGAGAAAGAGTCGATATAAAAAAATACGTGTTGCTTATTTTTTGGACTTCTACAACATATCCAAAAACAAAAAAAAATCGGAGCTGGACACCTGGAAAGCATTTCTTGTAAGTATTTTGAATTATTTAAACCATGAAACTTTTTTTAGTTTTTAGTCAGTGGGTCGTAGAATATTTGGTAAAAAGGGGACTCTAGTCAGGACCCGAGTAATGCCCAGCTAAAATCTAAGATTACGGTCTGACTAGACATCAATAGTTTTACTAGTCATCAAAAAGGGAAATGTTAACACTTTGAATGAACCTAATTGTTCTAGTCAGGATCTGACCACAGTTTGAAATAGGGACAGATCGGGCGATTTCTGCATGGGATACATTTGATAGAAAAATAAAGAAACGATACTGAAGATGCGTATTCAGAAAAAGGATCTAAAATGATTAGTTTTTTTCCATTAAATCCTATAAAACTGTTTAACAGGACAACGAAAAAGGATACTCTTCCTCCTCCAATATAATCAGGTAATTCATTAAAAACTTGTTTAACAAGCCTCAAAATTCTGGTTGCTTTCATAATTTATACGCCTCAAATTTTAAGGAGATTCTTGTAATAGCATTTTCATAACTTTGAAGCTTCGTGTTACGCCATTGAATCGCAACTACACGATGTTAACCACCATTATCCACTCGGAAAGGCCACGAGCTTATAAATCAAGCAATCAATTGCTATAAAAGTCCGCCCACACGTTTGCGTTTTTCGTGATCTTGGCCGCGTTTATGCTTACTTTGATTTGGTGAGTGCAAATACGTGGCAAGGTGGCCGGATCAAACGACCCTTTAAAGTCCACCATCTACAATTCTACACGCCTCTTACGAGCACACATAAGCAACAGATCTTTGTTCTCTTTCTGGTTAGCTCTTCCTAACTACTACGTGCGTTCCGATTCGCCATGCTTGGTCGGTGCAAGTAAAGCATATACGACCAGGGCGGGATATTTTGTTTTTTGTTGTGTCAACAGAGAGCACTCGAGGTGCGACAAGAATGTCGTGCAAAAATCATTGTAGAGGTTAGGTTGCATCCGTGCTTACGATATATAACCGAGGGTTTAAAGGCACAATGCGACATAAATCAACGATCATCGCTGATATGGTCTCGCGTACAGAAGAAAGTGATACCGTGGGCGTTTTCATAAACACACACACACACACACATGTGTGGCTCTGTGTGTGTATGTATGCATGTATGTATATATCCATCCACACGTTTATGTGGACGGACCATCCCCATTGCATTTCTGAACAAAATGTCAAAACATGAAAAAGGAAGTGGACAAGATTCTGAGAAAACGTAAGAAAAAAGAACGTTCTCTCTTCGATAGTTTTCGAGCTATGGTCATTTAAAGAACCCCGATTTTTTTCGATTTTCAGTGAAAAATCACTACTTTTGAGACAAAAGTGTGTGTTAAAACCTATCAACGTTTCGAACAAGTGTTCCATAGACCAGTGTAGAAATTTGTCGTGGAAAGTAGGAAGGTACTGCCCAGTTGCGCTTATTATTTTTAAGGCACTTTAAAGGTGAACTTTAAAGTTACTCGCATGGTTTGTTATGCTAATTTCGCTACGCTATCTAGCTAAACTGTCAATGACCTCTCCAGTAGCGCTGTAAAGTTACTGGACAGATGAAATATTCAGATTTTTTAAAATTATTTCAAAAATGTTTTTACTTACTTTTGGAATGAAGAAATGAATTTTATGAATAAAATTTCATTCAATTTTATGAATAAAATTTCATTCAATTTTATTCATAAAATTTAGTTATTCCTTCCAAGAGTAAGAAAACAATGTTTTTAGTTATAAAATCTATACAATTCATTAAATTAATAAGTTATACTGTGAAATTTATTAAATTAAGTAATCATATACATTAACGTTTATTATATAATGCCAAAGTATATCAACTAAAGAATCTTCATATTCATCTTATTCCGGTGAATCCTCTTTAAGGGCTTCAGCAATTGGTAAAAACCATCCATTTTTAAACTGTAACTAATAATAAATATTTATTTCTTTAAAAACTTTATATTAATTAGTACTCAAAAATGATTTTTATATATAAACAATGATTTCCAATCGCAAAAAAATATTATTTTAGATTGACCATAAAGAGGTTTTGTTTAAAAAATTTGTACTAGAAAATATATTTTTTTCAAAATTGTAGTGTCAGTTCAGGTTAAATAAAATAAAAAACTTGGCATTTAAGAAAAGGTGTAAATTTAGTTTTATTGCAAAAGAATAGAGAGCAAAAACTTGAGCATTTTGACCGGTCAAAGAGCAGTAAGGAAAAGGAACTGCCTTTTATTCACGAATATCGAATGCCTGTAGGGTAGCCTAAGCGCGATCTTTAGACGTGTTTAAACTCGCAGAAATACAAACTTTGAAAGCCGAACTTTGACATCATTGTTTGCACTTCGCCGAGTTGTCGATGATAGCATCGACATGAGAGTTAAAGGAAAGTATAATATTTCGTGGTCTGGTTATGAGGCGAATATATAGTCGCCACAAAAATTTAATTCTTTTTCTAATTTATAATGAAATCTTTAAGGCATTTGATGATTGCATTGCCAAATTCGTACCAACTTCAAATGTTGCAAAATTTCCTAGCTCGTACTCAAAAGAATTAATTCAATGTATAAAAACTAAAGAAAAAATGAAATTAAAATTCTATAAAACTAAAGATGGAGCAGCGAAGTATTGTTTCTTGCAACTCAGATTAAAAGTTAAAGAATTGATTTCCAGAGATAAAAATGAAAACTCTACTAAAATTGAACAAAAATTAAAACATGATCCATCTCAACTATGGAATGTTATGAACAAACTTAAAGGGGAGACAAGAATCCCAGGTATCCTTCATTATAAAAACAAAGACATTACTGACCCTGAGGAGTGTGTGAATGCTTTTGCAGATTTTTTCAGTAGTGCATACTCCAATACGGAAGAAATGCAAAATATAAAAGATCTTGAGATAATCAATAAGCCTATTCTTACTAAAGAACCGGAAGTTGCACAAATTTATGAAGCGCAAGTTCTTCAAATACTAAATAATTTCCCTAAAAAACTATCAGCAGGCACGGACCAGATACCTTGCTTTTTAATCAGTAAATTTGCTTCCACGTTTTCTAAACCATTAACTTTTATATACAACTTATGTTTAGAAACTGATAAATTCCCAAAACTTTGGAAATTAGTAAGAGTTTGCCCGATTTTCAAAAATGGTTTAAAGTCTCATGTAACCAACTATAGGCCAATATCGGTATTGTGCAACTTTTCGAAGGTTTTTGAGAAACATATAGTCCAGAAATTGACAAAAAGTTTAGAACCGCTACTGTGCCAGGAACAGCATGGCTTTTTGCCTAAAAGGTCTATTACAACGAATCTAGCTTCTTTCACTCAGTATGTATCAGAGCTACTAGCGGAGCACAATCAGGTTGACGCTGTATATATCAATTTTTCGAAGGCCTTCGATAAGCTCAGTCATAACGTGCTAGTTAAAAAGCTTGGCTTACTGGACATTCCACATAACTTTATTGCTACAATAGAATATTTCTTAAAAAACAGAAAACATGTAGTGCAATACGCAGGTTACACTTCAAAGCCATTCATACCTACCTCAGGGGTACCGCAGGGTTCAAATTTTGGACCAGTCCTGTGTGTTATTTACGATATGGACATGTTAACAGGTGAAATAACACCAATCTTAATCTTTGAGGATGACACAAAAATCTTTCAAAAAATTTCAACTATTAGAGACTGCATAAAACTGCAAGAAAAATTGAATAAATTTTGTAAATGGTGTTTAGACAATGAGCTCCTTATTAACAATGAGAAATGTAAAGTCATAAAATTGTCACGCTTAGAGGATATTATAGAATTTGAATACCAGCTGGGAGTATACCAGTCAAGTACTAACTTGACTAGAGTAGTCACTATTATTAACGACTTGGGTGTTGTATTAATGCAATAGTTAATTCGACATCGAAAACTCTAGGTTTTATAACCAGATCTTGTAAATTTCTTAAGAACAACAATACCATGGTCACATTGTTTATCTCTCTAGTCAGATCGAAATTGGAATATGGTGCGATCATATGGGAACCGCATCAAAGGAATTACCTGAATTCACTTGAAAAAATTCAAAAAAGATTTCTCAAACTATTGTTCTTCAAAAAGGAAGGGTACTACCCACCAATAGGCAGCGATTATCTGCAATTATGTAAAAAATTTAATCTCTTCACTCTAGAAGAACGTTACAATATTACATGTTACTAGTATTTGTGTTTAAAATTATGAGAAACTTTCTAGATTGTCAATATCTTTTAGAAAATATTCAACACTTATTTCGAACTCCGGCATTTAATTCTAGACAAAGAGAATTATTCTATATTCCAACAACAAATAACAACTTGATTAGAAATTCATCGATTTTCCGAATGTGCACTATCATGAATGACTTTGTTCTTTATACAGCGAGAAATTCTAATATTGATATATTTAATATCTCTTGCTCAGTCTTCAAAACAGAAGCAAAAAATTTTATAATCTCTGGTAGAGTATAAAGGTGAGATGAGCAACTATAGTCAGCGTATTATAATTAAACTTAATGTACATATTAATGCATTGTATTACTACAATTAAGCTTTATACCCTGTAATTGGCCCCGGCTGTTAGGTTATATTTTCAATAAATAAAATAAAAAAACTAAATAGTGATGTATTCAAGCGACACAATACAAGAAATAGACGAGAACGTATTTTATTATGGTTTTGACAGTCGAGAAGTCTTCTCATTTTGGTCTCGTTCAAACGATCTTCTCATTCATACGAAAATATCGAAAAGTCCAACCAAGAATCTCGTTTATGAAAAACTTTATTCAAAGATATTTATT
The DNA here is from genome assembly GCA_037177015.1 of Euceroptres primus. NCBI lineage: Eukaryota > Metazoa > Arthropoda > Insecta > Hymenoptera > Figitidae > Euceroptres > Euceroptres primus. The sequence goes on from JBAGKK010525236.1 coordinate 7,823, forward strand.
TTCTAGTAGAATTAATTATTAGTGTAATAAATTTACTTTTTTAAGAATGAATTCGAATAAAAAAGAAATGTTTAATTAAAGAACTAATGAAGGAGAATAACTGAATTAGTAAAATTCATTTTGAGAGAAAATTAATATTCAGGATGCAAGCAATTAAAGGAATTAAAATTTAAATAAGTAAAAATAAAAATTTCAGTAAACGTTTATTCTTAACTCACTTTGACAATTAGTTGTGTCTCTCAAACACATACATATAAATGATTTATTTAATATTTTAAAACTGTATAGTTTAAAAACATGCACATAAATGATTTATTTAATATTTTTAAACTGTACAGTTCGTAACACAATAATGAAAATAAGGTATTCATTTTCTACAGATATTTTATTATAACATTTATATCAATAGTTTACTACAAACTTGAAACGTTTTTCCAAAATTAATTTCTAGGCTCCAGTACCTATTTGAATACAATTTTCTTCGATGTTTTATTATAAAGTTTATTTTATAATTTTGTGTATTTTATTTATATAAGGAGCAAAATTCGTTTTAAAAATCTTGTGTTCTCTGATTTTCTTGAAAGTCCGCGAAATTATTACCCTAGTGAACCTCTTTTAATTCCCCCAAGAGTACGACGGGTTGTCAGAATACAGGAGTTCGAATTTTCGACATTTTACCACGCACGCAGATACTCAAATAACCATAACTTCTACAAAATTTATCCAAGTTAACTTTTTTATGGGGCTTTTGGAAACGTTTTCTCATCAGCTTCACGCTGAAGGTAATGATTTTGGATTTAAAAAATTATTTAAGCTTCTTTTTTCAATTTTAAACATATTTTTGAGTTTTTCTCCAAGTGCGGTCGATAATTTTACTCCCAAAATTTCGTTTAAAAAAAAACTTGACTTTTTTTCTTTAAAATGAGCCAAGATCGAAAATGAGGCGAAAGAAAGACTTTAGAAAGAATTTTAAAAAACCCGCCGAAAAAATTAGTACACATTTGACCACAAGATGAATTTCTTGGATGCCTTTCTCGCAACAAAATTCATGGTCAGGTAATATAAGTGCCAGTTATATTTTTGGTCAATTTTATCATAAAAATTATCAAATTGCTTTTATGCGATTTAGCTTCGGCTTATTTCGACGACATTATACTGCAGGTTTTTTACTTTCCCATATTTATTGATATTTTTTATTCTCATTTATTTTCCTTATTATTTAAAATAGAAATAATATTACCTGCATACTTGAAATAATAGTAACAAGAATTATTAATTTTTAGTACGGATACGGCTTACTATATTTCGAACACTTCCCCACCTTCAGTGGTTGGATTCACTTTCTTACTCAGTGCTGCAACTTAGCTTTTTTTTCTGCTTAATTTTTAATCATGCCAAGAGAAACTAGCTTGGATCGCCATTGTTACAATCCTTTTTCTAAGGATAATCACAGCGAGTTGCGTTGAGCTGTACTTGAGTTACTTAAATTAGAAAATATTCCTGAGACATCAAAATTTAATTTGTAAATGATAATATAATTTTAGGTATAATTCAAGTTATTTTATGTATTGTTTAAAAATAACAGCATTTTCTGATGAATTGAATACGCCATTTTCGCAGTACATTCTAACATTCATAAATAATTTTTGCAAAGGAAAGTAACTATTAGCACCTAGAAATAGTTAAATTTGACACTGCGAACATTAACTGACATTATATGTGTATATCAATATTTTTTTAAAAATTATGTTGCAACGAGGTCTGGATGATCTATTCTGGAACTACCCTTATTTGCTAAGTTTTGCTGTCGAATTGAAAACCTGTTAAAGGCTCATTTGCATTAGTCGCTTATGTTCATGATTATTCCATTAGTTTTTCAAGAGGACAGCAGAACTTAATTCCAGAATAGGTCATCAAGATGTCTTTGCGACATAATTTTTAACAAATTTGATATAGACATATACATAATTTTCCTGAATGTTCTTAGTGGTAAGTTTCACTATTTATAAGTTTTAATATTTAATTCCCTTTACAATAATGATTTTTGAATGTTGTGATGTACTGCGAAAATGGCGTATTCAGTGCGTCAGAATATGTTGTTATTTTATAACAATGCACAAAATAACTTAAATTAAACCAAAACTATATTATCATTTACGAATTAAAGTTTCATGTGGTGGAAAAAGTTTTTAATTTAAGTATCAATTTCAATATTTAAATAAAATATGAAATGCGTCTTGGAAATGTCAATTTTTGAAGTTTTCATCTTGAGACTTCACCATTATTATTATATGTAAATAATGAAATGTAAGTATATATGTACGACATACATGTACTTAATATTCATAATTAATACTAGGTCGGATGAGAAATCGCAAGGTGAAAATCTCAAAAATGAACGTTTCCCAAGGGTATTTCATCTTTAGTTTAAATATTTAAATTTTTATTTTAATTGAAAGATACTGCGCCCATATGAAAGATTAGTTTGTAAATGATAATATAATTTTTGTCTAATTCAAGTTATTTCATGCATTGTTAGGAAATATCAGCATTTTCTAATGCAATGAATACGCTACATGTAAGCGCCAGGCAGTAGGCTACCATATATGCGTAGAGCTAATGATGTTGCTCGCATGGCCGGTATAATAGAATTCGTCTTTATACAGAATGTAATCATGTGCACTGTATGTAATAATTAGTTATAACTTAATAATTATGTACATGAGTACATAATTCTTCTAGAGTATACATTTATCCATATCTATAAGCTAGGAATAGACATAAACTGAAAGGACAAGAGAAGATAATTAAAATTACTTAATTATCAACCTTTTATCAACTATCACTCTCAATTTATGAATCTATCGATCTACCGATCTATAAATCGGTATTTATTCTATTAATTGTGAACGAACGTGCCGATTCCACTTTTTATGAAGCGGGCGTGCTGATTCCACTTTTTACGAAGCGTACGTGCCGATTCCACTTTTTATTCGATCGCTCCCACTACTGATCAATTCAAACAGTATATAAATCCTAGATTCGTCCCTGGTGGTCGTCTTTAGTCTTTGATCATCATACTGTCAACATCTTCGTGATTGGACCCTTCAGTATGCGAGTTTTCGTCGGTGAAACCTTCGTTCTTTCCTCAAGTGGTGCAAGTTATTATTCGGTAACACTTAGAAGTGCGTGATAAAATATTTCTAGAATATATTTGCGTGAAATTAGTTAGTGATATTTACTTAATAACTGTGTATAATAAACCAGCAAATGAATTTACGACTAAAGAAATAGACAAACTAATGCAAGTAGGAGATAGAGTTACTTCATATGGAGATTTAAATGCTTGACATAAAGCTTGTAACTGTCACAAGAAAATAAAAGAGGAACAGTAACTTTTTACTCCGTTCAAAATAATAATTGCTCCCTATTGTATCCAAATGAATGTACAAATTATCCACCTAATGGGATGACTTCAACAACCATAGATATAGGTCTTAATAAAAATGTTCGTTCTTTCTCCTCGTCTTTCTCTGACTTTAGGGTTGCACACAAGCTAAGCTCAGATCATGTACCAGTATTATTTAGTCTAGGTTGTCAACACAAAATAATTAAAAATAGGACAATTCTTGATTATGACAAGACTGACTGATTAGAATTCCATAGGTTACTAAATAGAAATATAGTAATTACTCCTAAGATTGAAAACTCAGTAGACTTGGAGAAAGAAGTACGACTTACTAATATTTTGCAAAATTCTATTAATCAACAGTTTCTGAAAATCCTTTAGGAGACACTGAAGATAATTTACCTCCACAAATTCTGAATAATATCCATTAAAAAAGGAGAACTCGGAAAGAGTGGCAGCGTACCAGAAATCGAGATATTAAGATCTTATTAAATAAACAAACTTACCCAAACGATAACTCATTATGGAAAATGACCTGACGAATCTCACTAATGATCAGAAAGAAATTATACAATCTGTTTATAATTTTGTCCATACTGAATTGCCACAAGACTACACAAACTAATATACTAATCCACGCGAAATAAAAAGTGAAATCCAAAAGCTACCTCCTAAAAAAGCTCCCGAATTGGATAATTTTCAGAATATTGTATTAAAACATCTTACGAAGAAAGCTGCTGTCCAATTAATGTATATAATTAATGCATCTATCAGATTGTCATACTTTCCAAGTCACTGGAAAACTGGTAATATAATTTCAATATATAAGCCTGGTAAATCTAATATTGAGCCAAGTAGTCACAGGCCTATTAGCCTTTTGCCAACACTAAGTAAATTAACAGAAAAGATAATTCTCAAAAGACTCAGTGACTTCGAGAGTAAAAACAATCATAATAGATAAACAATTCGGCTTTAGGGCGGGACATAATACTGTACAACAAGTAGTGAGAATTGTTAATGATATTAGTATTAACTTTAATAAAGATATAACAGTAATGTTACTATTAGATGCAGGAAAGGCCTTTGATCGAGTTTGGATGAGCGGACTAGTGTATAAAATGATTAAATATCCACCTATTTTAATTAAATTTATATACTCATATTTGTAAAATAGGGATCTTGTTCTTACAGTAGACAGAGCTACGTCTAGCAAGCGTAAAGTTAGAGCATGTGTACCACAAGGCTCGGTGCTAGGCTAATATTCAATTCAGTAACATACCTAAATTTCAAAAAACAAAAAAAATTATCACTTTTTGCAGATGATACGGCTATTTATTACCATTCCTTTAATGCTATCGTAGCAGTTAAACAAATCCAAATACATATGAACCTTTTTGAGCAATTTTATCGCAAGTGGAAAATTCAACTAAATGCTAATAAAACTAAACTTATTTTTTTCTAAAAAAACAAGCTGCACAACAATTTTCTAGCCAATCAAAGTATTTGGACATTCCATCAAACCTGTCTCGTCCGTTAAATACCTAGGAACTCAAATCACTCGCTGCAAATCAAGTGCTTTGGCCCAAAAAAATTAATGTAGAGATTGACTGATATGTAACTTTGAAAAAAACATCTGAAAGCTGCTTTAGGTACCAAATGAGTGAAAGAAAGGTATAAAAAACCTTTAAACCAGTTTTATTTTGAAGGAGC
>JBAGKK010525257.1:0-12940 GCA_037177015.1 Euceroptres primus
GACATTTGACAAAAACGGGGGGGGGTCAAATTTTACACAAATCTAATACCTTCTCATATGATGAGAATGTAAAAATTGTAGACTCATTCTGATTAGAAAAGGCAACTTTTTTCATAGTTGAGATTTGATTGGTCAAAATTCGATAGTTTAGGCTCGCCCTAATTATGAGGTGAACATTCTTTAATTTACATTTGGCTTCAAGTATTTGTGTAAAAAATTTTCTGAAAGTGTATAAATTAATAAAAAGAATCTTTGCAAAATTATGAAATTATCAAAGGTTTTGATTCTGGAATGAAAATTCCTCCCAAACCAGTTTTTCCATGGAAGTGTTAAATTAAAATGAATAATCTCATATTTTAGGATTTATGAGTACAGGAGATTCACTGTTGCCTGGAAACCTTGGTCTCAAGGATCAAGTGATAGCCCTACGTTGGGTAAAAAATAATATTGCAGCTTTTGGTGGAGATCCTGATTCAGTGACAATTACTGGATACAGTGCTGGTTCATGGAGTGTTTCTTTGCATTTAGTATCTCCCATGTCCAAGGGTCTTTTCCACAGAGCTATTGCAATGAGTGGTTCAGCAATATACCAAAAACCTCTCCCCAAAGATCAAAAAAATTTGGCCAACAAACAAGCTGAAATTTTAGGTTGCCCAACTGACACTGTCGGCAGTATGTTGATTTGCCTGAATACTAAAACTGCTGAAGATTTTGCAAATTCCTTGTCTCAATTCTTTGTAAGTAGACTGAAAAAATGTCCATCAATTACTTTTTCTAAGATTAATTTTCATGAATGAATGCTAATAAAAAAATACCGAAAGCTACAAGTTTTGTAATAATTTAGATTCTTTAAATTTATGATTTTCTAAATTTATGATGTTCTAAATTTATGATTTTCAAAATTTATGATTTTCTAAAAATCTATTATGTTATTTATTATTGAATTTATTTCAGGAATGGCATGGAGATCCAATATTGGTCTGGACTCCAGTCATTGAACCAGAAGTCAAAGACGTTGAAAGATTCCTTCCTGATGATCCAGTAAAACTGATAAAAGAAGGAAAATTCCATCAAGTACCTTTCATTGGAGGCTTTAATAAAGATGAATTCGGTGGAGTTATTTTGTGTACGTTTTGACTATTTAATTCTCAGCCAAATTTTTTATTTGCTACTTGTTTTTATTTGCAATTCGATGTTTTTTAATGCATTGCAAAAATATATTGTTACAGTGCCAAAAGAAGAAGCTAAAAAGGGAAATAATTCTCTTTTGGAGGAGTGGAATACAAACTGGGATCACATTGCACCAATTAGTTTCCTTTATGAACGTGATACACCCAGATCTAAAGAAATCAGTAAAGAATTGTACAAATTTTACAATCAGGACAAACCAGTTAGTCTAGACAATCTTCAAGGAATAGCAGATGTAAGTTTTATATCATAGAATTTAATTTAATAAAAATTATATTGTTCGAATAAAATATTAATGGATAAAAAATGGATATTGAACTGCAAAAGCATTCAAGGAAAATGTTTATTTTTTAGCTGTACTGTGATGGTGTGATTGCATATTCTGAGCATCGACTTGTGAATTTATTAGCAGCTTCATCCAAGAATCCTGTCTACTATTATCACTTTGTCTATCAAGGAAGATATAGTCACACTGTGGATCCGGAAACTCAGAAACCTTATGGTAAACAGTCACAAAATTAAATAATCTATATATTTTTTGAGGTAAAACATTGTGTGTGTGTGTGTGTGTGTGCGAGTGAGTGAATGATAGTGACGAAATATATACAAAAAAAGATGTTTGTTTTTTTCAGCGAATATTTTTTATTTATACCTTTTTTGTCTCAGAACCGTTTTGGAGGCAGTGATCACTTAAACGTGGAGAAAAAGGCTTTTTTACAATTATTCTCTGAGATTTTTGATGAAGGTGTGAAAATAAATTACATGAAAGGTGAATATACTTAAAAGATAAAAACTTTTGTTTCATATAATATATGCTAAAACTACTCATTCACATAGTAAAATCAAAATTATAATAAAAATAAACAATAATTATAATAAATAATGTTTCTATCAAAAAAGTTCTAAATGAATAAAATAATACGTATTTCATAAAAGAAACTATAAAACTATTGATTCTACTAAATGAATAGTTTTAACATATAGTATTTGAAACAAAAGTTGTTCATTTTAAGGTAGTATTCTACTTTAAACGCTCGAAAAAAAGCTATTTTTATGAATTGTTTTTGAGATTATTAATAATGATATCGATGTAGGATTTGTTAAGCTTAATAAATACACTCTTTAAATACATTAAAAATTTTTTTTTCATTTATTTTATGCACTTTTTATACATAAAAACGCCAGTCAAAGTCAACTCCTCAAAAAGTAGGTAGGTCCGCGCTGTTGTAAAAATCTCGAGAATGGGCGATCTGAAACAAAAAAGTTAAACAGTTTTAGATTCAGTATGACTCTAGCAATCGGCTGAACTAGGATTATTTTAAAATTTTAATTTTAACTATATTTTTTTTGCAAAAAACTATGAAAATAAACCCACTTTTTTCGTTTTTTTTTCGTTTTTTGCCGCCATTTTGTTACTTTTGCATGTATATCAGAAATCCTAGTTCAGCCGGTTGCTGGAGTCATACTGAATCTACCTACTTTTTGAGAAGTTGACTTTGACTGAGGTTTTTATGTATAAAAAGTGCATAAAATAAATTTAAAAAAATTTTTAAATATATTTCAAGAGTGTATTTATTAAGCCTAACAAACTCTACATCGATATCATTATTAATAATCTCAGAAATAAATCATGAAAATAGCTGTTTTTTCGAGTGTTTAAAGTAGAATACTGCCTTAAGTATATTCACCTTCCATGTAATTTATTTTCACACCTTCATAAAAAATTTCAGACAAAAATTGTAAAAAAGCCTTTCCTACAGGTTAAGTGATTTGCTGCCTCCAAAATAGGTTTGAGACAAAAAAGGTATAAACAAAAAATGTTCTCTGAAAAAAACCAACTTCTTTCGCGTATATTTTTTCGCTAAAACCAACAGTTTTAGAGAAAATGGGGAAAAAGTCGTTTTTTTCTCTTCATACGTCTTGAGCGATCTTTAAAATATGTTTTTTGTCAATAAAAAATGGAATCTTATTTTTTCTTATAAGGGAAAATCTTAGAGGATAAGGCTATTACATTCTTCAAAATTTAGATTATTTTGGTACTCTAAAAGCGCCACTTTAAAATATTTCTCAGGTCTTACCATTTAATAGTTTTTCTTGAATCAAAATATTACCGCCTATTTTTTCATTTAAAAAAAAATTTTTATCTTATTTATAACTTTAAGTTCCTTGCGGAGGTACAAAAGAATTATTTAAAAAAATAGGGGCTCATTATTTTGTTAAAATGTTTAATTTTAGGAGGTAAGACCTTTGAAAAAAAAGTAGAATTTAAATGGGCACCCTAGTGACAGTATATGATATCTACAAAACTTGATCATTTTTTTCTGAAAGACTGTGTTAGCATTATTTTTCTTCTTAATTAATTTAATATTCTATCTAATTACAATATAAATTATATTCATTATTAATAAAACTTGATTTGTTTCAGGTGTTTCACATCATGATGATTTGATGTACATTTTTTATATCAAGAAATTCCCATTCTTCCAAAAAGATGACCCAGAAATATCTACAGTAGAGCAAATGACTGCTATTTGGGAAAATTTTGCCAAGACTGGAGAACCCATACCCAAAGATAACGAATTATTTAAGAACGTGACATGGGAGAAATTTACTCCTGAAAATAAACGTTACTTGGAAATCAATAAGGAGCTTACTATGAAAAATGGTCTCATCAACCCCAAGAGAATGGAATTATGGGATAGGCTTTTCCCGTTACCATAATCTCTAAATTTCATTTGCAATGATAAATTTTAACCTCTTGCTAATGTACATATTGTTGTTTTATACCTTGACTATACTCTTATTTGTTATAGGAAAGTGAAGTCATTTTTTCACATTTATTAAATGAGCTTACAAAAAATTTGAATTTGTTTGTTTTCTTAACTTCCGTTTACAATTTTACATTTACATGATAGATACCTGTCAAGAAAATATTTTTACAGTGATACTTTCAGAAAAGCGTCCGACTATAAATCATGATCAGCAATTACCAATGACTTTTGCTTTAAAAAAATTAAATAAACAAGAGGAAATTTTGGAACTAAAGTTTCTCAAGTATTTTTATAATTTTTTGAAAATTTTCTTCTATTTTGAAAATGTTACCAGGGCTATCAAACTTACGCCTCAAAATAAATGCTTTTATTGATGGATGGTTAAGAATAAGAATTTATTTTGAAATATATTTTTAAATTTTTCTTATTAAATTGAATTTAAAAGAAAAGAATCCCAAAGACAGCTTCATATTAAAGTGATCAATTAAAATGTTTATTAATGGATACATTTTAGTAGAAGATTAAGTAAACAGCTTGACTATTTTAGTCTTTTGGTACACTTGTGATTCTTGAGCAAATAAGGAAAATTTTGATAATCTTCGCACATTTTGCGGTAATAATTTATTACTGACTGATATGTCACAAATAATATATTGCACACGTGTCTTACTCTTTCTGCACCCAATAAAAAATGAGTGCGTGTTCTAAAATCAGAAATCTTTCACGTACATAACAATAAAAAATTCCAAAGAGATCTTTTCCTCTTATTAATATTATGAGCAAGCAAACTCGTGAGTCATTGACTTCATGATTTTTTAATAGGCAAATATCGAATGAGGATAAACCATATTAATCTATTTCACAGAATAAGGAAAAAAGCTATATTTATAGCATTTCCAGAATCGATCGAAGGAAATTGAAAGTTTAAAAAATTGAATATTCAGAAAAGATTCTTGAAAAATTGCTTAATTGAATTAAAGATTAAAATAATTTTGTTTCTCTTTCGACGTCAAAGAACAGAAATAAGAATACAAATTACAAAAATCATTTCCAGTTTTGATTCAAGTTCACGTTACTATCAAATAAATAAAAACATATAAAAAACTTGTCTTCTCAAATCTTTGTTCACACACACACACGCACACACACACACACACACACACACACAATGATCGTTATAATATATTCTTGGGTTTTCCTTATAGTTTCCTGGTTTGGAAGCATATAAATTGTTTCACTTGAGTCGCTGCTGTAGTATTTGCAGTGGTAAACCACTGCTTGCATTGACTAAAAATATTTCTTGACACATTTTCTTTATTTCTTAAGTAAAAATTTTAATAAAAGCTTCTGGTGTTCAGAAATTAGTTTTTCCAAATATTTTAGTCCAAAATGGGGCGAATTTTGCTAAGTGTTTTGTGCACTTTTGCTGCACTTGTAAATTTTGATGCCATTTTTGCTCAAGAATTTGAGACTCTTGAGATAAATGGTCTTGGTAAAGTAAAGGGATCCTTTATGTCAACGAGATTAGGAAAAAAAATTTACTCTTTTCGAGGTGTAAGATACGCTGAACCTCCTGTCGGAGAACTTCGTTTTGAGGTGAGATTAATAATATTTGATGAATCAAAAAATCAATCAAACTATATAGAAAATAAAAGTTAAGTTTCAAATGTGATTCTTTACATTTTCCAATATTTTTTTCTGTTTTTAGCTGAGAAGATATCAATTTAAATTACTCTTAAATACATCTGAATGCCCGAATAATTATAGCGATATGTTGTTTGTTAGAGATTTGAAGATTTTAAATTTCATTATTACAATATTATTACATAGATTACAAATTTTAAACTATAAATCAAAATTCCCAGTTGGAAAAATTCTATAAAATGTATGTGAAATGCATTCTATAGAATCCTCACCAAGCATTCTGCTCAAATTTCGATAGTGTAATTAGAAGAATTCTTGTCCAATTTCTAAAGAATCCCCACAAGAATTTGACAATTCAGGAATTATGTATAAAATTCTATAGAAATTATACTATAATTCTTGTGGGGATTCTATAAAATGCTTTCTAAATAAATTCTATAGTATTTTTCTACCTGGGTTGAGTCTTATTGGAATATTAAAAAATTGGAAAAAATGTTAAAAACTAATTGAATAGAATAAAAATGTGCTTTTTTTCACGTATAGCCACCTGTACCAGTGAATCCCTGGACTGAAATCTTTGATGCTTCCAAAGAAGGTCCAGCATGTCCACAAATTGGTTTCAAATTGATGTCCGAAGATTGTCTCCGTTTAAATGTTTACACAACCAAAGTAATAAAAAATTTCTGTTGATTTAGAATAAATGGCAAAATAATGTTTTTAGGTGGGACATACAATTTTGTATTATTCCATGATTGTTCGATTATTTAATGATGTTCCTTTTTTAAAAATATGTATTAAATTTAATTTTATAACATCAAGTAGAGTAATAATTATTTTCTTTATTTTTTTCCAGTTACCAACCAAAAATGACAAGGTAAAGCGACCAGTCATAGTATTTTTTCATCCAGGTGGCTTTTTCTCTTATTCTGGGCAAAGTGATCAATTTGGACCGGAATATCTAATGGACAGAGATGTCGTATTGGTTACTGTCAACTATCGTCTCGGTTCTTTAGGTATTTTATAAAAAAATAAGTAAATAAATTAATTGGCCAAATTTAATTAACCGTAATAGTAATTTTTTGAAACGAATTTTGTTTTCATAACGGATATGCACTTGTTTGCAATAATAAGAGATTGTGTCCTTCTTATCACTATAATTTTGAAATAAATAAATGAAAACTTATGTTTAAGGATTCTTGAGCGCCGACCATCCAAAATTGCTCGGAAATATGGGTCTCAAAGACCAGGTAATAGCTTTACGTTGGATAAAGAAGAACATAGAAATATTTGGTGGAAATCCTGATTGTGTGACAATTTCTGGATACAGTGCTGGTTCTTGGAGTGTTTCTTTACATTTAGTATCTCCAATGTCAAGGGGCCTATTTCACAGAGCAATTGCCATGAGTGGTGCTGCTACATATCAACAAAAATTCGGTACAAATCAGAAAAATATGGCCATCAAACAAGCTGAATTTTTCAATTGCCCCACTGATTCTGTTGAAAATATTGTCAAATGTCTGAGGACCAAGCCGGCTCAAGATATTGCAAATTCACTGCCTATATTCAATGTAAGCATATTTAAAAATTACTCATCAAGGGAAAAAATACAAGTAAAATTTAAATTGGAATTTGAATTAGAATATTGGATAAAATTTATTACTGTATTATTTTTTTATTTCAGCAATGGTATGGAGATCCAGTTTTGAAATGGACTCCAGTAGTGGAACCAGAAGTTCCTGGAGTGGAAAGATTCCTCCCAGCTGAGCCAATAAATTTAATAAGAGAAGGCAAAATTGCAGAAGTTCCTGTAATTGGAGGTGTTAATAAAGACGAATTCGGTGGAGGTATTATATGTAAGTTCTGAACTTATTTTCGAGTTCTTAAAGAAATTATATTGGAAATAACTCTCTTGTTTAAAAAGGTGCATTGATTCCTTATCAATGTTGGGCAACTCCCCCCGCACTATAAAGCAGTTACAGAATAAAAAACAATTTTTTTCTCCGCTAAAATGCCAAAATTTCCCATTTACTTACAAAAATTATAATTGTTGTGTTTTAATAACTATAATTAAACACATATTGAAGAATACATGTAGCAATGCAAGAGAATAAGGGATATTCGAATCTGAAAACTTTAAATATAAATATAAATTTAAATTGAATTGTGACATGTTGGAAGACATGTCGTACATTGTGAGGATCTCTTCGTCTACCTGAGCAACCACTGCCATAAAAGGCTGACTGGCTTTTCGTCGTCGCATGTTTTTATTATTAGTTTATATTATTTTAGTGATTCTTAATTGCATGACCATTATTACTATTTGGCACTGAAGAGGGCCTCTACTTGGGTCGAAACGTTTGCCGATCCTTAAAGTTTATTTTACAACTAAGTAGATTTTGAGAAATAGACCCCATAGCCAATGAAATATTATCAAAGATAAATTTAAATATCTAAATTAAAATTAAAATATTTAAATATTTATAAACAAATAATTTATAATTTATTTTTAAATATTTATATTTTAAATATTTAGATTTAAATATATTGCTCAAAAAATGTTTTATAATATAAAACTAGTTATTGTTAATTTATGAAAAGTTTTATAAATAACAATTACTCTCGCAATAATTTAAAACAGTTTTAGCAACAAAATTTTTAACCGTACATTACAATTTTTGGCAAATTGTTCACCTAATTTTTTTATAACAATGAGATTGATTATTCAATAAATTATCCAAAAAATACAAAGTAACTCAAAAGTAACAAAAATTAAAGTTACAAGTTACTGTAAAAATAGTAACTAAGTTACATGACAGTTATTTTTTTTTAAAGCAACTAAGTTCCTGCAAAAGATACAAGTAACTTATCTTTTTCAGTAATTTAGATACCTGTAACGAGTTACTAACCAACGCTGCATTGATTCCTTATGAACATTCAAAAATGTATATTTTTTACAGATCCAATAGAGGAAGCCCAAAAAGGAAACTACTCCCTCTTCGATCAGTGGAACTCAGACTGGGATCGTATCGCACCCATCAGTTTTCAGTATGAGAAAAATACATCAAGAACTGACTATATTAGCCAGGAATTGAAAAAGTTTTACTTGAATGGTAATGTCAGTTTAGAAAATATCGAGGGAATAGGACATGTAAGTTATGTGTTACATATTTTTAAATTACCTTTTACTATCCAGTAGAATCCATTAGAAAAAATTTAACCCGTAGCCGTCTCGCCTTTTCTGGCGTATTTTTAAACTTTAATATAGTGAAATACAATTGTCAGAATCTCGGGAATACGTATGCCTATTAAATGCACCCGTATTTTCTTCTAATTTCCAAGGCCTTCCTTCTTCCCAAACTTTATTCCCCTTTACAGGAGCCTAGGTTGAACAGATGCCACTGGGTCCCTGTGGACCCACGCACCCGGCTACGGGTTAAATACAGCATTAGGTTATTAAATTAAATAAAATTTGTTATAAAATTCCAGGCATTGAATTTTGAACTGTTTTTTAAAACTGTAATTAATAGCAAATACTTTTTGGCTTTCAGCTTTATGCAGATGCTCTAATTTCATTTTCTGAGCATCGATTTGTCAACTTATTAGCAGCTGCATCGAAAAAACCAGTTTACTATTACCATTTTGTTTACCAGGGAAGATATAGTCACACTGTGTGGACTGCAACAAAAAAACCTTTTGGTAATTAATATTTTCAAACATTAAATATAATAAAATTCAATATAATATAATATAATAATAAAGTCAAATAAAATTTAATCTGTTCTTGTATTTAAAGAACGAAATCAGATTGAACTGTAGATAAAAAATAAAGGAATATTAACTTGTAAGAAATAAAGAAAAATTAATTTATGAAAAATAAAGAAAACTAAATTTCTGTTTCAGGTGTTGTACATCACGACGACCTGATGTACATATTTTACATTTCGTTGTTCCCACGATTCGTGGACGGTGACTTAGAAGTACCTACAGTTGAGAAAATGACTGCTATTTTTGAAAATTTTGCCAGGACTGGAGAACCAATTCCCAAAAATAATTCTTTATTCAAGGGTGTTACTTGGGAAAGATTTACTCCTCAGCATAAACGTTACCTAGAAATTAACAAGGAGCTTACTATGAAAAATGGTCTTATCAACACTGAGAGGATGGAATTCTGGGATAGACTTTTCCCTTTGCCTCCATTACATTCACACTCTCACAAATGCAAGCATTAAAAATCAATTGCTTCAAAAAAATCAACTCAAATATTATCAATGTATGCCTTCCTTGTACTTTCGTTTCTGAAAAAGAAATGATATTTTATCACGTTCATATAAAATTAATGTAGAAAAAAATTGAGTCCATTATTCTGTATATTTTCCTTTCAATTAGCTCTCATTTATAATATTCTTCATTGGGAATTCATTTTTTGCCAAGTTTATTTTATTCAAAGAAATATTTCTTTCATGGAAAGAACAATATTTTTGATTCAAATAAACATTTCTTTCATTCAAGAAAAGTTTCTTTAAATAAAAAAATGTTTCTTTGATTAAAAAAAATGTTTACTTGAATGAAAAAAATTCTTTAATTCAAAGAAATGTTTCTTTGATTTTACAGCAAAGCAATGATTTTTTTGAAACAAAGAAATGTTTCTCTGGGTGATATTCTTTATAGGATTTTCAATTACTATAAGTATTAAACAATTTTGAAAATTGCCAAAATTAATTGGATGAACGAGATACTCTTTTAATTCGAACAAAAATCGACTTACTCTTTAAAATCGTTTTAATTTACATATTTACTCTCTAAATTTTAAGAATCAGTTAAATTTTTTACTAATTTGGATTAGTAACTAAATAAGAGCTATAAATCAGTTATTTTTTATTTATTGAATTAGTAAAAAATATTTTGTACTAATTCAATCAGCAAAAAATAACTGATTCAAATTTAGAGAGTATACCAAATCATTTATCTCTTTTCTCAGTTCACAATTAAATGAAGTACCACAATTTTTAAATTATAATCCGGATTGAAAACTTTAAAACACATTGCTACAAAAAAATTCTAGTGAAATTCAAATATATATTCAAATAGAATCGTATACAGATCAATAATTTCCTTTTCAAACAAACAATTATTTAACAATAATGAAAAAAGGATTAACCAACCAAATTTTCTCCAAACTATTTTTTTTCTTTTTTTGTTCTCATTACATGCGAATTTTCTGCAAAATTTGATCCTCCTTTTTTTTTCACTTTGGCTAGTCATGCACGTCAAGAGAAGGATTTATTGATTCTCGAGTTCTATCGCTCGATATTGAAAAAATATTGTCAACGAGATTTTTGAAACTTCTTTTGTTTATTATCGCCCCTTCTTGCTTTCATTTTTCAAGCGGGACAAGCGATATTATTGAATCGTGCCTGCCAAAGGGATCTGTCATTTTGACAGGTTAAATGTGACATTTTATTTAATGAATTTGTGTTTTTTAATCGGATAAAATGATTGAATCTCCACCTGGACTAAGTCAAAAGAAATCGACAGACTAATCAGGTGAAAAGTATGAAAATTATCTAAAATATTTAATGAAATATTTTAAACATAATATTAATACAAATTTGCATTCGAGATACGACATTTGACTGTGAATGCCTTTCATTGGTCGCTTTCTGCTTTTCTTTGTTGAGAAACAATGAAAAAGCTTCTGATAAAACCATTAATTCTAATAAATGAACGGTTTATACATATATATTACTTTATCCAAATCTGTTAAATTTTCATTCAAGATTATCGCTTGTACTCGCTTATTTCTTGATATTATCGACTGAAATGTCAAGACAATATTAATTTTCTTGACTTGAAGTTCGATACAAATTATTTATTGAACTTGAATTTTATTGTCTTGTCTCGCTTGAATGCATCACTACTGCACTCTTATATTATTTTAACATAATTTTTCTTTATTGTCGGATTGTCAAGTTATTTATGAAGGGTTTTTCACAAGCTTTCTCAAACCTAAAGTGATTTTTAAAATAAAAATGTTGGTTATGGGAACCAAATTTTTATTGAGTCGACCAAATGTTTTGTTGATTGAACCAAATTTTTGGTTGAATATACCAAATATTTTTCTGAGTGTCGAAAAGCTTAAAATGCTTCTCTATATTTGTAGGTGAAAAACAATTTTTAAACAAATTTGAGTTAAGAAAAAGTATTTCGTTCAATTAAACGTTTAAAACTTCAGATACTTCAATTTGTACATTCTCATCAGAGAAGGTATTAGATTTGTGTAAAATTTGACCCTTCCCCCGTTTTTGTCAAATGTCCACGTTTTAAGAGCCCCTGAACCCAAAAAAATGGTTTTCGCGAATGTGTCTGTCTGTATGTCTGTCTGTCTGTAGATTTTTTTGTTGTTTTATAACTTTTTGTTTTTTTCTTTGCAATTTGCAAATTGTAAGTATAGGTATTTATAGTACTCAGAAAGGCGAACAATTTATTCTAATGGTATTTTTCGATAAAATGAAAATTATCAGACTTACAGCGTTTTTAAAATTCAAAAAATCAAAAGAAAGTAAAGATTTTAAGCCAAACAACGCACGATATGAAAAAAAGTCAAGAGAAAAAAACAACATTCCTTTTTCAAAGCTCTATAAGATTGGAATAACAACTTTTTAAATTTAAAAAAAATCAAAAATTCAAATTTTCCTACCAAAAAAACGTGAGATATGAAAAAATATTCAATGGAAAAATTATTGGTCTTCAATAGATCTACAAATCTTCTGTTGACTATTTTTTGATAGGATAAGTAGTTTTCATTTTAATTTTAAAAATTTTGTTAAAAAAAAATAAAAATTCAATTTCCCCGACAAAAAACATGAGATATGAGAAAATCTTACAAAAAAGTGATTGGCTTTAAAAAGATCTACCAATTTTCCATTAAGCGTGTTTTAATTGGGTAAATTACTTTCGTTTTAATTGTGACAAATACTGTTAAGAACTTAAAAACTAATTTTTCTTCACCAAAG
This sequence comes from Euceroptres primus, assembly GCA_037177015.1. Taxonomy (NCBI): domain Eukaryota; kingdom Metazoa; phylum Arthropoda; class Insecta; order Hymenoptera; family Figitidae; genus Euceroptres; species Euceroptres primus. Next base: position 12,617 of record JBAGKK010525257.1, read on the forward strand.
ACTTTCGAAAAAATTATGGGATTGTATTGCGCTTTAGCACACTAGAATGTTCATAGTACCCAGAAAGAAGAACAATTCATCCCAATGACATTTTTCAATAGAATGAAAATTATCAGACTTATAGCATTTTCAAAATTCAAAAAATCAAAAGAAAATGAAGATTTTAAGCCAAAGAACGCACGATATGAAAAAAGTCAAGAGAAGAAAAACATTTCCTTTTGAAAGCTCTACAATATTGGAATAACAACTTTTTGAATTTAAAAAAAAATTGAAAATTCAAATTTTCCCGCCAAAAAACGTAAGATATGAAAAAATATTCAATGG
>JBAGKK010525268.1:0-12940 GCA_037177015.1 Euceroptres primus
CAAGTGTGGCTTCTCCTATCGACCATCTCTTTCTAAATTTTCGTCTGCTTCCTCGGAATTTATGAAATACTTTCAGATGAAACTTTGTCCCATATACAATTAGCAAAATTTCATCGACTGCGAGATCACTACAGTACACATAAGTATAATTTAATTTCATCTCAATAAAAATAAAAATTAAATATACGTATTTTCCAGTGCTGGAAAAATTCGGGGTTTGGACTTAAAAAAATTTCAGAGCCAGTCGGCCATTTTCAAAGTCGTTTATCCAATACCCTTGATAAAATTTATTCATCAAAAAACCTTAATCTAGTTTTATAAAATAATCTTAACTTATTTTTTTTAAATATAGAGTTCACATTGGTTATAGAAATCTGTAAGTGAAGTATCGGCAGAGATAAGGACGTATCAACTAAAAATCTCTTTTGTTAGAAACTCTGTTCATACTATGTAATAAGCACGATATTTCTAGGCTGAGCAGTAGTCAAGATCAAGATGCGGTTCAAGAAACAACCTGACAAACTTCCAATGGAGAATATAGACACCCTAGTTTAGCGTGAGCAGAAGAAGGTCAAATGTCACGGTAGTCTGCTGTCAGACAGAATTCGTGTTATTTTTCGTGCACCACCCAATTATGGTAAAACAAATGTACTGCTTTTTCTAATTTTACATCCAAGTTTTACATCCAAGTTTACATCCAAGTTTTACCTAGTAAGGCTAAACCAAACTCTATCTTTATATTTGATGATATCGCTTGTGAAAAGCAAAATAATGTTAGAGCCTTCTTCTGCATGGAAAGACATGTAAATGTTGATAGTTTCTATCTTTGTCAAACATATGCTAAAGTCCGTAAACAATTATTTGGAGATAATACCAATTTATTAGTGCTCTTTAGCATGCTGGAACACTGACGAACATGGATTTATAGAATTGATTTATAAGAACATGGATTTATAAGAATTTAAATGAGGCTAGGTATAGAAAAGGATTTGGCTGTTTTGTTTTTTTATAAATATAAGAGATTGCACTAGAATAATGTTAGTATAGTTTGAGACATCGAAGCGGCAACATGTTTCGTAAAGAGAAAGAAGTATTACGTCAAATAGCAAAAGTTAGTGTGCATTTCGACGTAAACATCATTTGCTCAAATTAGGAAAAGAAGCTGCTGAAAATATATTGAATGAAACCTTCAAACCTATAGTTACACCACTAGAAAAACTGGTAAATATGTCTGAGATACCTGTCAAGTATGAATTTAAGATGGAAATTTAAAAAAAATGATGAAGAAAATGATGATATATCATTTATAACTGCTGACAGGGATAATCGAGGGCATAATACAACTATGGTTCAGGGAGATGATAATGAACATTCTAAAAATTATGAAAAATTACTAAAAAAGTTCCTCTTTTTGTTAAATCGCAATAGGAAACAATGTTTGGATATGATCTTTAGAGTCAGTAGCTTAAAGATGGATCCCTTATGATTGGTGATGCTCTGATAAGTTTTGAAAATCAATATGTCCAAATTAGTGATGAGCGTTATTTGATAAGCAATGGATTATTAGAACTTTTGCTTAAACGAAAATCTGAAGAAATTTGTGTGAGCGCTGGTAATTTCAGTAACTATAAAGAAAGTTTTATTACTAACAATGCACATAAGAAAAAGTACAGTTGCTCTGAACCTATACGTGCTGTGGGCAAAAGTTTCAAGTACACGAATATTATTGCACAAATTTTTCCCAATAAAGACTTAACAAAAAAACGATCAACCAATGATCGGTCGTTAAAAAGTCAATTAACCAATGGCGGGTCTTTAAAAAGTCGATCAATCGACTTTTTAGTCGATTGATAAGGTAAGGATCCACTGCCTCACTTTATGATTGCAAGACAAGATTCAAGGCCAGAGTATATACACTGGGATGATCCTAATGAGTTAGTCGATCTTCTTCAAATGCCGGATGTTGGTTTCAAGGTTATTTGAGGCAGTAATTACGATATTGCTAAAAAAAGACTCTGTAACGTTGAAGATACTGAAAAACAATACGACACAGTCAATTTGAGACTTGTACAGCCTATTGCTTAAAGCGAGATACGAACTCTCTATCAAGTTACGTCATTTATGCGTAAAGAAATTGATAATAATCATATTATGATGCAAATTGTTGAAGAAAGGATCAAAGGGAAAATTAGGAATCTACAAATCGATACAGAACAAGAGTTATCACTTCGAAACTCTTCATTCATTGCTCAATTAGACGCGCGACTAGACGCACTAGAAAATGCACGCAAAGAAACGCAAAGCTGAATAAACCTGCAAGATGGAATTATTTACGTCGCCGTATGGTAATGCGTGGTGTTGATGAAACCTGGCAGACAGATTTGGTTGAAATGATTTTATATTCCCAAGAAAATAAAGGTTTCAAGTACTTACTTACTGTTATAAATATATTTTCAACATGCACCTGGGCTATTTCAGTGAAAAGCGAGACTGGAAAAGATATTACTGCCGCAATGAAATCTATACTTGTTCAAGGTCGAATCCTTCAGAAATTACATACCGATAAGGGCAAAGAATTTTACAACTCACAATTTGAGAGTTTAATGCAATCATACAATATTAAATTTTATTCAACTTTTAGTAATCTAAAAGCATTATTCATCGAACGATTTAATCGTACACTTAAGAACATGATGTTGCCACAATTTAGTTTACATGGCAACTATAAGTAGGAGATACCTTGTCCACCCTCATTTCCAAGTATAGCGATACTAAACATCGAACCATTGGCATGAAACTTAAGGATGTCCCTACTGATGATGAGAATCGTGTTCGAAAAGGGATACACTGCCAATTGGTTTACAGAAATATATACTGTAAACCAAGTCACGTCAACTAAACCAGTTACATACAAACTCAAGAACTACAAAGATCAACCAATTGCTGGTTGCTTTTATCAATAAGAGCTCCTCAAGGTCAATCACCCTGACAATTCATATCGTAAAGAAGATTCTCAAGAAACGTGATAACAAAGTCTATGTGAAATGACTTGGATTTGATTCTTCACACAATAGTAGGACAGATAATTCAGACATGTAAAAAAACATTAAACTATACTTGATTTAAAGGATTACACCTCTGTGATTTTTTTTTCAAAATCTTTGAAATTCAATATTTCGAAAAGTTATCATCAAATTTAGATTTTATTTTCCTTGTTTTGTCGGGAAAAGTAATTTCTATAAGTTTTGTGTGAAAATTTTTTTGATAAAATCAGAATTGTTGACATAGTTAACAAACAAAAGTTTGTGTTTTTTTCCCACTGCGGCAGAGGTTTCTTGAAAACCACTCATCCGATTTGGTTAAAAATTTTTTAGTGTATTTTCAGATAGATTGCCTGTCGTCGTACATGGGAATTCTTTTCATAACTTCCAGAGAAAAAGATTATTGAAAACTGAAAAAATGCAAAAAGCAAAAAAATTCCGCCATTCGGTAAAAAAAATCCCCGTGTACGACGATAGCCAGTCCATTCGTATTTATTAATCTTGTTTGACTTTTTGTTTTAGATGATTACAGCGACCTGTAGCTCTGCCGAAGTCCAAAAGAACGCAAAATTTTGTTCGTAAACTATGTCAACAATTTGGATTTTATTTTAAAAAATTTTGTACAAAACTTGTAGAAATTACTTTTCCCAACAAAACAAGGAAAAGAAAACCTAAATCCGTTGATAACTTTTCAAAATATTGAATTTCAAAAATTCTCCAAAAAAAATTTCACAGTGGTGTAGTCCCTTAACATTAAACCAAAGTTAAATTAACATTAATCTATAGTTAAGTTATACATAAAGTATAGTTAAATTAACATTAAGCTATAGTTAAGTTATAGTTAATTTAACATTAAACTATAGTTAAGTTGTAGTTAATTTAACATGAAACTGCAGTAAGTTACAGTTAAAGTATAGTTAATTTACCATTAAACTATAGTTAAGTTGTTACTTTAACATTATACTACAGTTAAGTTGTAGTTAATTTAACACTTAACACAAAATGAAATTAACTTTAATTTAATACTAAACTTATATATTAACTAGAAGTATGGTTTTTTTTAAATAAAGAAGATGATATGTACATATTAGGCTGTTGTTTATTTCATATACTATCAATATATTTACAATGTTAGCTTAAAATTTCTATACACATACTCATTCCCTATTTACAATTTATTCACTATCCACATCCATTCTCTTATCTTCTAATTCCTTAATTCTATAGTGCCCATATACCAGGGTATGTAGGTATATACCCACATACCAGCAATAGGAACCTCTTGTCATCGTAGGGACTTGTGCTATTTTACATTCTTTTAATGTTTGGACGTCGTGTAATCTCGATCTAGTTATATATTGTGTCCTATTTTGCGTTTTAATATTTTTTAAGCAGTCAATGTAATCGCTAAATTCAATATCTTTCTTGACTACTCCAGCTTTTACGCCTTTTGCTTTCTTTTCAAAATTTTGGCCATTAACTCGCACGTTATACATTTTACTCCGCAAATCAACAAACTCTGTTAAGATTTTATAGTTACATTCGTCTTTCATAAGACCTAAGATCTTTCTGTTGGCTTGCGGAATACCATAGATGTTATTTGGCAGGTAGTTAGATGTGTTGAACTTGTGGATATCTTCTTTCATGTCCGCGTAAATATTTGGACATTTAACCTCGTAAATAAAGCTGTCAGTGTCTGTATACAGCATTTTAAAGTTACTACTGTACTTTAACAACATGTAGCCATAATGAAAGTTGTACATCGAAGTCTTAGAGATCTCCAGCACACTAAGCCCTACGTATATCGGTTTATTGAACAAAACCTCGGTCTTTCTCAATTCCATAGCTACGAGATCTTCACTGAAGATTGCGCGGCTGTGGAAGTTGGGTTGTGATACGATGGTTTCTGCACCGTACCTACCTTCCCACTTTGTGACGAGTTTCACATCTACATGTCTGCACACGTTTTCGATTGTTCTTCTATATACCGCGTTGTTAATTAATTAAAAAAGGTTCTTTTCCAATTCGTTTCAGAATTTTGCTCTCATTGAAGTATTAAAATCTACGTAGGATTTTAGCCAAAGGAATTGATTGAATTTAAGCACTCGGTGAATTTTGACTAATTTAAGACCGTTCGCCAAAGCTAGTTTAAGAGCATGATAATGGAAAACGCTTGGGTAGTAGGGTAGTTAGCAGTTTCTCTTGCCTTGACCCTGGTGGTTTCGAACGTTTAGGACAAAAAGGCAAATCATTATGAGCATCATGAAGTTCTTCCTGGTATTCTAAGTCTACTTCCAAAATATACCCAACAGATGAATCATCACACGGAAAGAATTTCGGCACAGTAGGCGCACCACCTACAGTACAGCAGCTGTACTTAGGCTCGGCACAATTGTTATACCGATTTTGGGACAGCAGACGCGCCCAACTGAGGGTCAACCGTTGTTCCTTTCGTATGGTACAGCTCCTGGGACATCCAAAAACAGCAGTTGAGTTAGGTAGTTAGTACAGCGCTTGCGCAGCAGTAGCAAGTCTGCTGTCTTGAAACGGCACAGCAGCTGTGCCAAACGAATGGACAAGATTTGTCCTGGCGTTTAGCACTGCTGGTGTGCTAGTAGGTGCGACTACTGTGCCGAAATTCTTTCTGTGCGGGAATATGAAGAAGATTAACATGTTTTCCCCTCTTTTTAGATGTTAGATGTAGAGGGGAAACAGTGTAATTAAACTTTCATCTGTTCAAACCATCCATGTTTAAAGAGTTATCGTTTAATTTTTCGAATTTCGATATATATTTCAGAGTCACTGGAAAATTTATTCCATTAAAATCTAATTCGGTTTCATACTGTGTATGAAACATATACGATCGGGATGATTTATCCAGTCAACTGGATGTAGCGCTGACAATATTTTCCACTTAAAACATTCGTTGTCAGTATTACGTACATTCACACAAGCTCTTTTCTTTTTAATTGATGGCGGTAAGTCGATATACCATAGCAGACCGGCTGAACTGAACGGTAACCCTACAGCGTCACTATAAAGTGACTCTAAAGTAACCTTAACCCTTTAACGGCCGAGTTTTTTGTAGTGCTTTGGCACAGTTGGTACATGGTGGATCCAAATTCATAGGTACTTAATGTGTAAAAAAAAACATTTTTAGAATTTTCCTACCTCATAAGCAACCCCCATATAAAAAACTACCCAAATTGCTTTGAAAAATTATTATCTTATTTCATATTATTTTATCCATTTAAAAATTGAGGAATAGGTATCTCGGAACACGTAGTAGAATTTCAAGAAACTTACGGATCATTTCAACCCTTATGAACGACCCCTGAATTGAGAAAAAAGCACTCCCAATACATAAAATGTTATAATCTCATTTTGTGTTACTATATCCTGCTCTAAATTAAAGAATAAGTATTTCAGAACATGCAGGTGTGTTAAAAGAAACTTATGGACCATTATAACCCTTGGAAACTACCCCTGAATTAAGAAAAATGCACCTCTAATGAATAAAAAAATTATAATCTCATTTCCTGTTATTTTGTCCTAATCTAAATTGAAGCATAATTATTTCAAAACACATAAATATATTGTAAGAAATTTACGGACTATTACATCCTTCAAAAACTACCCCTTCATTGAAAAAAAGCACTCCCAATGCATAACAACATTATAATCTCATTTTCCAGGGCCGGCGGAGCGTAGGTTATCTGTCTTTCTCGCTTCTTAAGGAGCGAGAAAAACAAATAACCTACGTTCCGCCGGCCCTGTCATTTTCTCTTGTTTCCTCCTTCTCGAAATTGAAGAATAAGTAACTCGATGGTGGGTAGTTATGTTGTAAGGAACTTACAGATCATTACAACCCTTATAAATCACTCCCATATTATAAAAAATATTTTCGTTCTTGAGAAATATTAGAAGTAAAGTTTATGGTGAAACTAACAAACAATTGAGAAAAGAAAAGAAAAGAGTCTAATATTAACTGGCAGTATTCAAAGAACGTGGAAGTTGACGACCTTCAATTATAATTAGACAGCTTTATAGCGTAGACATGTACATGAGACTTTCCTACATTCACGCAATATATTCTTCTATATTTTATAATAAATAAAGCAGACTGAGATGGACTTGCGAAAAAAGTTACAACGGATGGTATCCGATGAATGCGTAGCATTGCCATCTGATCCAAATGATTCTGAAGTAGAAGGTGATTTAGAATCAGACGAAAGTGTATCAAACAATTCTTTGTCAAACGATGAAGATGTTTCAGATGATGAAGAAGTTTCATTATTTGAATCCGAAGTTGATAATGATGAAGGTTGGACACAAGCGATCGATAAGTTTGTTCTTTTTGATGACATCGGAAAGATAAAATCGTTGTAGAAACTAACATTTACGCTGCGCGAAAAATTTAACAACCTGTAAAACGGAGAAGTAAAACGAAGCTTGGATTGGAATCTATATGCTAATGACAATTCATCAGTTTCCGCAATTAGAACTTTATTGGAGTTCAGATCCGGCTCTAGTCGGCCTTATGTATCTTAGGGAACCCATAAAACTTTGAAGGATGACCATTAGTACATTTAAAGATCCTAGCAATGTCACAGTTAATAAAACCAAGGAGTGTATTCTTCAGTACTACATAAGGTGTTTTTAACAAAAGAGTTTTATTAGTTAGTTAGGTTCAGAATCCATGCAGGATTCGTAACTTCGTTGCGTTGTCCATAATAACAAAATTTAAGCCAACTAAGTTTTTTGATGGAAGCAGAGATAAGAGTTTTACCAAGTTTAGATAATCTATTCAATTGTGTTTCAAAAAACATATTAGTTTCATTAGCAAATTTTTGTTTAGTACTGTTAATAATTAAAATTTTAAGTTTTTTAGATTCCTTTTGTGGAGATGAAATGTTTTAAATTCTGTCTTTGATACAAAGATTTAAAACGCTTAAATTGCTTTTTCGAATTATTTTGTTAAATTCTTTACTATGTGGATTACTAATTTGTAAATGTCTATAGCCTTGATTTAAAATAAAGGACGGAATGTATCCTTCATTTTTACGACGGAGTAGGAATCTAGGTTTATTTTCAATCTTTTCTAAACGTGTTCCAATTTTAGTCCAAGTCTTCTAGTGTCTTATCGTCTGATGTTCATCCCGGTAGGCCATTACGTATGTTGTTAAAAAATCCCATTTTTTAGTTGGTATGTATTGAATGCCGAATCATGAAGTAAATTTAAGAAGATGTTTAGGTGTTGATCAGGGTAATGTAAGTTGAAGATGATGGTAAGAAATAAAGATGTATCTATTAGTGGTCAGAGCTTCTTTAATAAATAAAGCTGTGAAGTCTCACAGCATCATCATTGTTGACGTTTCGCTGCGAGCTGTGACATCCTTTGTTGGGTGCCTACTATACTATATCTCACGGTTCATTTTACAACCCATTAAATCAATATTAGGTAATACACCTTATCACGTTAAAGATAGCTGGGATTTTGTGGAAAAGGTAACTAAATTTAATGTACCTGATGGACATGAATTTTTCAGTCTGTATGTAAAACCACTATTTACTAACAGTATACATGACCTTGTACTAAATACTGTCGAGAATAAATGGGACCAAATTAAAATATACACTAAATTACCTTTTGAGTTCTTCATCAAGGTTCTAAAATTCTGTTTAGAGAATGCTTATTGTGTTTTTCAAGACAAATATTACAAACAAGTTTATGGTGTGTCCATGGGTTCGCCGATTTTAGCCGCTGTATCAGATCTAGTTTTGGAAGAAATTGAACACACAATACTCTCAGATAATCCACAGTTCAATCCTCTGTTTTTTTATCATTATGTCGATGATATCTTATCTTGTCTGCCTCGAGATCAAATTCAGTCATTTAGAGACCTTTTTAACACTTACCACAATAGATTACAGTTTACTATTGAATACGAACACGAGAAAAGCATTAGTATATAAGATAGTAGTGTTGACCAGGGTTAGATATTCAGTTAAAGATGTAAAGAAGTAGACTGAATATAGAGAATATTGTTTCTCTAATATTGTAATAGTCTTTTCCGGTGAAGCCTTATCTGATTACTATTCAAATCTTGTATCTGGGCTACTCCTTGCAGTTATTTAAGTCTTACTTATGTCATATAGGTTACCTCATCGTCCTTTTTTGTAAATCTTCTGATGATGACTGTCGAAGCACAGTCGAAACGTAAAATTTTGTTACTGAGAGATCTCTCAACTCCAGATTAACATATTAAATTGTGACCAGTAATCAACAACGTCTACTTCCTTACATCTTCAACTGAAAAGCATTAGTTTCTTAGACGTCAAAATTAATAACTATAATGGACAAATCCGCACAAACTGGTTCCACAAACTGACATTGTCTGGTAGATATACAAATTTTAAATCAATTACATACCCTCCCTATAAAACTAGTATTACCAACAGCCTTGTAGACAGAGCTATCAAACTCTCTCATGTGTCTTTCCAGCATGAAAACCTAGAAATTGTTTCTAATACACTTAAAATTAATGACTTTCCAATTAAACTTTTAAAAAAACTAATTAACATCCGTGTGAATAAACTACTTTCTCCGAATAACAATGTCGATGATATGGATGACAGAGACTTGAACTTGGATAGATCAATAGTTTTACCTTATAATCCGCAAACCTCCAAAATTTTCAAAAAATTATACAACAAAAATAATATTAGAATCATTTTCAAACCTGTAAAAGATCTATTTACCCTATTCAGAAATCAAAAAGACCGTATTTCCAAAAATAAAGAAACTGATACAGTTTATAAAATAACTTGCTTAGACTGTGGTTAATGCTACATTGGCCAAACCAAACGTTATATAGATCAAAGAATTAAAGAACACAAAAGAGATTGTGACAAAAATAAAACTAACACTACCCTTGCCAAGCATTCAACCATTCAAAAACACACCTCCGATTTTGAAAATGCTATTATTCTAGCTAGAGAAACCTATTATAGACGCATATTCATGGAAATGTTCTACATTGTAAAAAACACCAATAATGCGAACTTTCGAACTGGCATTGACGGTATCAGCGCTGTATATAATAGTCTTATTTACGCAACAAACTAATTCTATTTATCAACCTCTACACTAATTATTTCGTTTAATGTTCTGTACTTAGATAGCCCATTTTTCTATTATATACCATTCGTTTTGCTCGCTATTCTTGTCTTATGCGTCTGTACCTATACGTAGAAGTAAGACACGATATACCGTGATGTCACACCTTCTCTAGACACTAACAGTATAACCGATGCGTAGAAGTAAGTCACGATACACTATTACTTCGCATTTTCTCTAGACAATAATAATATAATCGGGCTAGTAATAACCAACCTTAACATCTTATACATGTGTACATTATCCTGCCTTCACTCCATCTGCGGGACAACATGGATGGACACATAATAATATCGATGTCTATAATTTTAATTTCTTACTTATTTATGTCTGTCCTGCAGACGGAGTAAAAGTTTTAAGCTAGCATTTTAATATCACTGATATCATCTTTATGTTTATACACCTTTTAATATAGGTTTACTTATTTAATACAATACTTTTTAACATCACTCCGAAACTATTTTAAGGTAAACTTTTTTACACATCATTATGATTAATAACAATCTATCAATGTTTAAAACTTTTACATACTTTTGTTATCCTACTTTGTTTAATTTTTCATTCACCACACAAATGTTCCATATATCTAACATCTTCGATTCTCATCTCTGTCATGCAGGCTTTACCATCCCATAAATTATATAATTCTGATGATGACCGCCGACGCACGGTCGAAACGTCAACAATACTGATGCTGTGAGACCTCACAGCTTTATTTATTAGAGAAGCTCTGACCAGTAATCGACACATTTTTATTTCCTACCACTATCTTCAAATCAGTGCTAACAGAAGTTTCGAAAAGGAACAAGGATGAAATAAGACTGAATATTTCGTGTCCTCTTGCTGTCGCATCTTATAACTCAATAATGGAAGCAGTCGACAAATTTTATCAACTAAAGGAAAGGCGCGCTATCCGTAGACGTTTCTGAAAGTGCTGGTATAGAATATTCTATTTTTTGAATGATCTATCTATTATCAACTCATACATTAAATACAAAGTCGACCATGGGAGGGATTCTCGCCAGAAACAACTGGATTTTCGCATTCATTTAGCTAAGCAGCTAATTGGAAACTGTTATTTTCGATAGCGAATTGGAAGTTCCGTAAGCTTTTTGGCGAAAAAGCAGAAAGGTGTTTCAAATAATGTAAAAATCGCTAACGTTGGAAACCATATGCGTACAACAATATAATCCCGAAGAAGATGTTGACTATGTGGTACTAAAGAAAAAGAAGTGTGCACGAGGTATCTTTGTGAAGTTTGCGATGTTCCTCTTTGCTTTGATCCATGTTTCTGAAGATTTCATAAAACATGAGGATCTAATAGCACCATATGCGCAGCACTCCGATTCGTGAGAAGCAAGGAGCCTCACTTTCAAAAAGCACCCCAGTTCATGAGAGGCAAGGGGATTCACGTTCAAAAAGCACCTCAATTCATGAAAGGCAAATGTTCAAAAAGCACCTCAATTCATGAGAGACAAATGTTCAAAAAGCATCCGGATTCGTGAGAAGCAAGAGGATTCACGTTCGAAAAGCACCCCGATTCGTGAGAGGCAAGGTTTAAAAAGCACCTCCATTTGTAAGAGGCAAAGCAATTCAAGTTCATGGAGAACATGGCTTTTTTGTATTAATTTTCTGTTTTTTTTTATTTCAAAGCTTTTTTTGGCATATTAACACTGCTAAAAGTGTTTTTCGATGTATTATAACAAGTAGGGATGATATTTCTTCCAGACCTTTTTTTCACATAATTTTGATGTCCTTTAAAAATATATATGAACTGAACATCAATAAAAGTCGAGTTTCAGGCGCATTACCACTGCTAACGGCGGTTTTTGGTGTATTATTACTGTTAGGGGTAGTTTTTCATCCGGACCTCTTTTTCACATAATGTTTGTTATGACATTTTAAAACATATACCCGCGATTACAATGTAAAAAAAGTTTTGCCTTAAAGTTATGCTCATTTTTCATTTTTTCGCACATGTGACAGGGTGTAAAACTGAAGGGGTACAACCCTTATGTTCGCCAAATTTTATGTGATTAGATGCTCCTTTCCTCTTTAAAATGAGACGATGCCGATGTGTTCATTTTTATGGAAGTTATGATTTTTCAAAGTAGGTGGGACGTATATGTCCCACTGTCCGTTAAAGGGATAAAGTAACCTCGCATTAAAATTTATAGAAGCAACAAAATGAATATTTAAATTGTTGCATGATTCTTATAATTCTACCTTAAAATTGACGTTAAAAAGGAATTGAGTAAATGCAATAATTTTACTTGTCAGCGTTAGAAGTTGAAAAAAACAACGTTTTGAAGCCTGATAAAGGCGACTTCAAGTGCATCGCCCAGTAGCATTTTGCGCGCGAAGTTCAAAAATAAAATTAAAAATTGGGAAATTTAAATTTGTAAAATTAATGTATTAAATAATAAAATTAATGTAATAACAGATGCTAATGTATCAAAGTTGTATGAATGTTGTAAAAAGATTGACGGAAAATCTTTGAATTATAATACTTTACATTTTAAAGGATGCAACTTTATCGACTGTGGTAACACATGAGACAAATTTTTCACTAACAGAGTTAATAAAGTTTATCGTATTACTGCTTCATAAAAAAATTTTGATAAAATAATTACAAAATATTCAAAAGGAGGGGTGTCAATAAGGCCGTTTTTTGGACCCGAACCGATCTGCTTGATACTGCGTGACATTAATGTTCTTA
>JBAGKK010525279.1:0-12939 GCA_037177015.1 Euceroptres primus
ACGCGTGGCGGTCTCGGGTAGATGAGGCAATGAACTTTCGAGTTCCAAATGCCGATAAATAATAATAATAATAAATAATTCTTTTAAATTCAACTTGAATTTCTTGAATTCTTTTGAATTCACCTTGTATTCTTTGAATTTCTTTGAATTTACCTTGTATTCTTTTATTTCTTTTGAATTCGTTTTAAATTCCTTGAATTCTTTTAAATATATCTTGTGTTCCATGAATTATTCTTCTGAATTCTTAGAATTATTCTTTTGAATTTACCTTGAATTCTTTGATTTTTTAAAAATTTACCTTGTATTCTTTAAATTCTTTGGAATTCATCTTGTATTATTTGAATTATTCTTTTTAATTCGACTTGAATTCTTTGAATTGTTTTGGATTCACCTTGTATTCTTTGACTTCTTTTGAATTCATCTTAAATTCACCTCCTATTATTTGAATTCTTTTGAATTTATCTTGTATTCCATGAATTATTCTTTTGAATTCTTCGAATTATTCTTCAGAATTTACCTTGAATTCTTTGAATTTTTTTAACTTACCTTGTATTCTTTGGAATTCATCTTGTATTATTTGAATTATTCTTTTGAATTCCTTAAATTCTTTTGAATTTAGCTTGTATTCATTGAATTCCTTTGAATTCACCTTAAATTCTTTGAATTCTTTTGAATTCGCCTTGTACTTGAAGTCATTTGAATTTATCTTGTATTCCTTGAATTATTAATTAAATAAATTATTAAATTATTCTTTTGAATTCTTAAATTTTATTCTTTTGAATTTATCTTGAATTCATTGAATTAATCTTGAATTCTTTGAATTTTTTTGAATTTACCTTGTATTCTTTGGAATTCATTTTGTAATATTTGAATTGTTCTTTTTAATTCAACTTAAATTCCTTGAATTATTTTGAATTTCTTTTGAATTCTTTGAATTCACCTTCAATTCTTTGAGTTATGATTTTGAATTCATCTTAAATTCTTAGAATTATTCTTTTGAATTCAACTTAAATTCCTTAAATTCTTTTGAATTTACCTTGTATTTTTTGAACTCCTTTGAATTTATCATGTATTATTTGAATTCCTTGGAATTCACTTTGTATTCCTTAAAATTCACCTTGTATTCCTTGAATTATTTTGAATTTATCTTGCAGTCTTTGAATTATTCTTCCAAATTAACTTTGAATTCTTAGAATTCTTTCGTATTCTTTGAAATCATCGTATGTCCTTTGAATTATTCTTTTGATTTCACTTTGAATTCTTCTGAATTCTTGAATTCAGATGTATATCAAAATTGCTAATGGTTAACACCTCAATTAAAATTAAACTTACAGAGTGATTAACGGTAGTTTTTTCTCTATACTGAAGTGCCTGGATCGCGGCGACTTCTCCCATTAAATCCGCGGGTTCGGCGCTTAATTTTCCCGGTCGCCAGGGACGTTGGCCATAAAATTCGAGTTTTTCCTCCCCCGCCAAAGGATCTGGCTCTGGATACGTTTCTACATTCTAAAAAGAAATTTCCTTCATTGAAAAACCCTCAGTATCGAAATATTAAACGTTGAAATAAAGTTTAAATCAGATCGAATCAAAAATTAAATTAAATTAATAATTAATTGGACATACATTACAAATTTCTTTACACGCTGCTTGTCTTTTGCTCGCGTGATTCGCTGCCAACTGGAAATAATAACCAGGATGCTGCGTCTGAACAGCCGGAAGCCCTTGTCTAATAGCTTCGTCAAATAATTCGGCAAAAGTGGAATATTGACTCGACATCCAAGCATGATGCTCGAATATTAATTCTTGAGGTCCAGTTCTTACTTTAAATCTAAAAAAGTCAATGTAAAAAAGTTTACATCCTTACCATCTGATATGGAAGAAAACTAAAAATTATAGTCCAAAAGTGTCAAAAAATTCCTGTTAAGTAATTATCATATATGAAATATGTGAAAAGCAAAAATACCTTTCTGTGTGGCTTCTAAACTGCGAGATCGCGTCTTTCGGAAGATTGAAAAGGAACATTAGTCTACAGAGTTTGTAATTAATAAAACTAGCCACGGTTTTGATTTCCAGCGAATTTGTGTCCACCATTCGGATATCTAGCAAATTGTTGTATGCCTGCTGATAGTGCCTGGAAAAAATAGATTAAAAACACTTTTAATGCTGTTAAACATTTTAATACTGTTTCTACTGAAAGGAAAGGAAATTTACTTTTGCGCAGTGTGTTGTTCGTGCTTGAGTTCATTGAAAAACCCCATTTTAAACTGATGACGGACGAATAGATACTGGTGTGCCGTTTTGTTCAATTGATCCCGATGTCCTTTCACGTTGCGATACTCGAGGTGATAAAATCCTTGGGCTAAATCGTTAAATGCTCCCTCCAATCTGAAACAAAACTTATATGAAATACTAAAAAGCATTTGGTGAACGTAATTTTAAATTTAAATGATAATTTCTTTTCACCTGGTGATATATCCCATAAGATGATCTCCATGTGGCAAAATGTACAGAGATTTTGCCGGAACTTCACACGCAGTATAAAGAGCAGTGGCTCTTTCCGTTGCGAGGATGTCTTCCGTTCCTGGAGGTGCTGCGTGTCTCTGAATTAAAACTATGGCTATTCTCGTGTTTCTTCCTTCCAAAGCGGCTCTAAAATAAAATTCTCAAGTTTAATTTAAAGCC
The DNA here is from genome assembly GCA_037177015.1 of Euceroptres primus. NCBI lineage: Eukaryota > Metazoa > Arthropoda > Insecta > Hymenoptera > Figitidae > Euceroptres > Euceroptres primus. Next base: position 2,683 of record JBAGKK010525279.1, read on the forward strand.
ACTTTGCATTTTAAGTCAATTTTAAGTGTCTTTTGGAATTTTTAAATGTTGTTTTTTTTTATTTACCGCAGTGCGTGAACTCGGGATACACATTCCATTTTCTTTTCGTTCCACATCGGATCGTTCCAGTCCAAATCGTAAAAAACAACGACAAGTGCTGGAATCTCGTTTAAGTATTTATTCATCCAGTTTCTTTTCAGGATTCCCTTCGGTATGTACCACTCGTACGAATTTCGCTGCAGAGTTTTATTTATTAGACAATTTAAATATTAAGATATATTAATTTATGTGTAAGTTATATTAATTTATGTATAAGTTATATTAATTTATATACAATTTATTTTTGAATAATTACCTTTGGTTTGACAGTGGGAAATTCGTGAGTGTCCCCCAACAATTTATATTGCATAGCCGCACTATCAGGGCGACGATTATTGATAAATGCGTCCCAAATCGAACGATGGATTGCATTTGCTGTATCCAAACCTGTTATGGCTACAAAAGCCAAAGGCCTGGCTGTTAATTCTCCTGGCAATTCGGACATCTTTAATTTACTGGAAATTCAATTTACACATAAAGTAAAAGTACATGAATATAAAAGTATGAAATAAAAATACTCGAGTGGCACAGCGAAATAACATTCAGAACTGATTTTTATCTCATTTAAATTTCTTAAATTTTAATTCAGAACTTGGGTCTAAATCTTAAAATACATTTTTAAACGCTTCCCAATTTATAGAACCTCTTTAAAAGTTCATTTTCCTTCTTTAAAAGATTCTCTACAATTTCCGCTACATGTTTTTTTAAATTAAAATTAAATCGTACAGGAGTTAAAAAATTAAAAAACGTTCAATAAATATTATTTTAAAAAATAATGAACAATTAGTCGCATTTTAAAAAAGTTAAACCTTGATTTTATCTCTATTTAAAAAAGGCTGGTGCTATAACTACGCTAACGTGAACTGATCTCCCATAACTAAACCTATGCGAAGTTTCAAATTTAAAATGTTCAAAATTACACAATTTTCAATTTAAATTCTTTGTAGTTAAATAATTATAAAATAGAAAAGGATAAAATTTAAATAATGTCATGTTAACAAAATTCAAAATTATATGATTCTAATTTAAATAATTCCAAATTTTATAATTTAAAAAAGGAAACCTTTTAATACTTGACCGACTACAAATTCAAAACACTCAAAATCGCAGTTTAAGATTTAAACATTAGAGACTCGCTTCTTTACATCAATTTTTCAGAATTAAACAATTTCCAATTAAGAGCCTTAATAATTGGAAACAATTTTAATTTGAAAACATTTAGAGAATAATTTCAATGAAACTTTAAAAATTAGAGAATTTCAAATTAAAGAAGCGTTTAAAATTCAGGAATTTTTTATTTGAATCGCTCAAGCTTGTATGTTTTTAGTTTTGAATTTGTAAAAGTAAAAGCATTTTTTGAGGCCCTTGAAATAAAGTGTTTAATTTGGGTGGCTTATTCTGCTTTTTAATTGTATAATTTTAAATGTTTTTTGTTTGAAAATTTTTACATTGTAAACGAATTTTTAACGGAAATGTTATATTTTGCTAAAAATTCCAAGTTTTTGTAAAAACCAAATTAAAACGGTTTAAAATTTGAAACCATTAGTTAACTGTTAAAAATGTTATGAAAAATTTTAGTTTAAATTTGTTAAAATTGAAATCTGTTAAAATTGTTAAAATTTGAAGCCTTGAACCTATAAGCTTCAAATTTTTAAGCCAATAAATTTTGAATCTTAAACTGGAAAAAAAACTTTACTACACTTCAAATTTTCGAAATCATCAAATTAACAATTTAAGTATTTGCAAATATCTAAATTAATGCTATAAACTGTGGATACTGTAAGGATTTGGGACATGTACTTTTAAAAGGTTATAAAAAATATTAGAAATTTCGAATTTTAATTTTTCCGTTAGTAATACATATTTCTAATAAAGTATATTTATTTATTTTGAGGTTATGTCAATGGGTTGAACCTGTTCGTATAAAAAAACCTATAAAATCTACAATAATTGGATTTACAATGAAGAATCTAGACCTAAAAATCAAAGAAATCAAAGGAATAATGAATATTTGATAGCTGTAATCTTTCTTCTTCCCGAAAATCGCTTTTTTTTGAGTAAAAATTGATCTTATTTTATCTAATTGCAAGCGCAATTTTTGATAAAGAATCTCAACATTCAAAAATACTGTAGTAAAATTCTAAAAAAAGGAATTAAAGTACAAAAGGAATGATATTTGTGGAATTCCAATCAAAATCAATGTTGATTAGCAAAAAGGATAAATACGTGAGCAATTGGAAGTTGACAATTCAAAGAATTGTGATAATTTTCGAACTTACCGAAAAAACACGATTCTAATTAAAATAATCTTGATTCAGCACCTTATTTTGTTTAGTTTTACATTATAATTAGACATATTTTACAGAAGAGTGCAAAATGCAAAACAATATTTATAGGTTAGGCAACCTGTCACTGTCACTGAAATTCTGAATACGAAACGTCAGAATTGAACCGGAAGTTGAAGGGATTGTTTACATTTCGAATTTGAAATTAAAACAGTTGACAGTTGACCACAGTCAGTTGACCACAGGTTGACAGTTGACCGTTTTCATTCTTTGGTCAAAACAGTGCGTGCAAGTGTAAGCGTTTTATCGAATTTTACAAAGTTTTGAGAAATTATTATTCTAAACCAGAAAGAATAATGGCAGAATTCAAAACTCCAAAAAAATTCCAAACTCCAGAGAAAATTCCACCTCCAATCAGAATTCCTCCGTCGCCTTTCCTTCAAGAGTTAGGTTATGGTTGTGGTACGTTTATTTTTCGCCCTTTTTCTTGAATTTGGTGTATTAATAGTATTTTTAAGCATTATTAATGTATTTTCCTTGCATGCAAATAGATTTATTCGAACCAAATGGATTTGTTCGAGAAATTTAAAAGTTTTTGAAACATAACCTCAAACTAAAAATTTACGAAAACGTTTTATATTCAGGGGCGTAGTGAGCGTATTGAGTTTTGGGGGGTGGGTATTGTCATAAATGCCGACTCAATAAGTGGAATTTGCAGACTAGTGTTACCATTTTTTGCCGACTAGCCGACTTTATAGTCGAATTACACGAAAATCTCGAAAATGCCGACTTGGCACGACCATTTGGGGGTGTGTCACCCTCCCCCCCCTCGCTACGCCCCTGTTTATATTTTATATTTATTCTTAATATTTACCGTTTAACGGCTTATTTTCTTCTTTAAAATAGGCCGAAGATATTATTACAAAATTTTCTGTACAACTAGCATACAACACAAAGGGGGGACGGGCTACTGTTACGGAAAATTCCGTAGCAATAGCCTCGGCCTATGTTGTGTTAATTGTACGGAAATTCCGTAATCCTAGACACAGTTTTTAAAGTAATTAAAAAAATCGTTTTTTTAGTTTTTGATTATGTGAGCGGATTGATTTTATACAATTTATATTCTTGAATTTTTTGAAAAAAATTCGATATTTTTAAATTATTGAATTTTAAATTATTATTTTGAATTATTGAATTTTGAATAATTAAGAAAATTGGCAATTTTTTCATTTTTGGTAAGAAAACTGTTTCAAAGGTAGGAAATAAGAGAACAAGTTCTCAAAAATATTTAATAGTTTTAAACTGAATCTTCTATTTTTATTATTATATTTATTTTTAATAATGACAGCATTTTCCGTTCACTAGGAGTTAAGGTTTTTACCCTTGAAAGATCTCCGAAAGTCGGATGCATAAGATCGCCCTGGGCAGTGAAAAAGCGAAACAAAATCATCAAGGATCCAAAATATAACGAGCGAATCAGAGGCGAAGCTTCGATTCTTCGACAATTAAATCATCCGAACGTAATTGGCTTCCGAGGTTTCACAAATGGTTCCAGTGGAGAACCTTGTCTCGTTATGGAGAAACTCGACGCATCTCTGGGTATTAATTATAATTCACTAATTTAAATACTCAATATAACGAGAGGAGGGTGTGAGCTGCACATAAGAAAAAGATTAGAATGCGAGTAAAATGATGGGACAAGTATGGGATATAAGGTAAAAGAAGGTTCAAAGACGACTGGAGAATTAGAGTGAGGATGTTTGATGGTCAGTGTTATGGAGTGGAAATTTGGGGTTGGAAAGAGCATACGAGAGTGGAAAGTCTGCATGGGAGATTTTTGAGATGGGTCATTGGTTATATAATGAGTGGAAAGTGGAAAGTCTGCATGGGAGATTTTTGAGATGGGTCCAGGTTATTTAATGAGGGAAGAAACCGGACGAGAAAAAATAATTGTCAGGCAACTGAAAATAACCTGGAATTTTGAAGAGAAATTAAGAAGGGGAGAGGGAAGTAGAATTGCACAAGGGTGTGCACGGGAGGTTATGGATAAAGAGAGGTGGGGTAACATGGGACGTTCGAAATAGGAAGAGGAGATATATGAAATGGGATAGGGGTCAGATGGGACGTTCGAAATGGGAAGAGGAGAGATATGAAATGGTATTTGAACGTGGAATGCAAGTGAGGAGTAGAGAGTGGCAGGAAATAGAGGAAGAGATGAAAAAAAGGAGAGGAGAGATGGAAGAAAATCGTGGAGTCAAGGTACAACAGCTGGTATCGAATGGTTAAGATTCAGGGGGAACCAGAGCATCTGAGAAAGATTAAAAAAGAGAGCAAATGGAATAGAGTAGTGAGATTCAGCATGGGAGAGGGTGTAAAAGCACGCAGATATTGGATGAATGAAAAAGAGAATCTGTGTAGAGTATGTAGGCATGAGCAGGAAACATGTTTGCATGCATATCATGGTTGCATGTCCTAGACTCCTAGAGAGATGTACAGGCGATGAACGGGGAGGGGAAAGCGTGAAAGAGAGAGAGAGAGAGAGAGAGAGAGAGAGAGAGAGAGAGAGAGAGAGAGAGAGAGAGTGAAGTGAATTCTGAATGGAAATGATCAGAGAGAAGAATGGATGAAGAAACTGGAAAATATGAGAGAGCTGGTGGACAAAAAATGACTCCTCAAGGAGAATTAGAACGTAGTCTTGCGGAATGGAATCTAATTGAGATTGATAATGGTAAGGAGAAACGGAAGTGCAAGGTCGCAGGCGCTTTGACACTTACAAATTTTCCAGGTGATATGATCGAGGAAAGAGACGGAGAGCTTTTCGCAGCGAACGACATTCTAAAAATTGGATTTGAAATCGCCAAGGGTCTCGAATATTTACACCACACAGCGCATATTTTACACGGTGATGTGAAAAGTTACAACGTTCTAGTCTCTTATGATTATAGCATTGTAAAGTTGTGCGATTTTGGAGTTTCGGTTCCCCTCACGGAAACTTTGGAGTTGGATAAAACGAGAGGAGACGCAAGTTACATCGGCACTGAATGCTGGAATGCTCCTGAAATTCTGTCAGGTTAAATAGAATAAATAAAATAGTAACATAATTTAATTTAATTCAGTCAGAAAAGAATCTTAAACTGATTTATTTTTTTAAGATCCTTTAATATTCTTTTTTTTCTGAATTCAATTGAATTATATTATCATTTTTGTTAAAGGCGAAGGACCAGTTACGAATAAAGCTGACATGTGGGCTTACGGTCTCGTCCTTTATGAAATGATTGCACTCTCTCCACCCCACGTCGATTCCTGTAGCACACTTTCAGACGTGATGAAAGAAATAATGGCAGATGAAAATACAGATGAGAACGACAGCCAGAATTCGATGGACGTGAGTTTCGCTTCGGAACTCGATACGACAATCGGACCAGGTAAAACGAAACTTACTCGTTAATTTTTAGAATTGTTTCCCGCTTTTTCGTTTATTAACAAAATAAATTTTCTCAGGCACACGACCGCTTTTGCCAGCCTATTTCCTGGGCGAAGGCTACGATCAGGTGCTCGAGATTTTTTCGATTTGCACTGAAGAGGAATATACAAAACGACCGAGCGCCAGAGGCGTCGTTACTTTTTTCAAAACTGCCGTTTACCCGGAGAAAAAGGCCTAATTTTTTATATATTTTTTTCTTATGTTTATTTTACAGTTAAATTCTTTAAAGATAGATGGCTATAAAAATTAGGATGATAATTATCGCAGCGAGGATACAGGCCAACTTGATTTTTCTCTGAAAGGAAAACAAGGAATAGATTAGGGAAAGAAGAGACATTTTATTTGAAAGTATTTACCTTTCTGAGTTTCTTGCTTTTTTCCTTGGTGCTTTTAAGATCTTGCCCTCCACTATCGATATTCTCTACCGTTTTTCCAACGAAATACTCAACGCAGTTTAATTGTTCTCCCTAAAATTAATTTTTTAAAAATATTAATTGTCCATTCCAGAATTATTCATTATATTAATTTTCAATTATTTATTACTTGGTATTGAATTAAGAAAGCTATGTCGGTAAACATGTCTCGAATTTCCGTGATGGATTTCTCCAGTTTCTTGACTTCTTTGTGCCGCATTTGCATATCGGACAATTGCTCTTTCGTTATTTTGATATCGGCTAAAATCTAAAAATTGCAAATTCTGTAAATATGATAAATTAAATCAATATTATCTATTCGAAATATTATTTCGAAATATTATCTATACTCACATTATCTACAAATAGATTCGTTTCTTCATCATTCATCATTTCTTCTAATTCCACACTCGTGATTTGTCTTCTGACTGAGAAGTATTTTTATTAATCGTATTTTTTTTATTCAAGAAAAAAGAGTTTTTAGAGTATTTTTGTATTTAATAGTTTTAAATTCTCATTTTATGTGACTTACTTAAGAGTCTTTGTTGGTGTAACAAGGATGTACATTTTTCATGGTATCTTAGTAAGGATTCGTTGTAATCTTGAATAATGTCTGAATAAAGTTTCAACATTGTTGTATATTGCAGGATTTTTATTCTTTTGTGCGCTGGACCGTCACTTGCACTTTCGAATGTTAAATTCTCGATCTTTGATGTCTCTTTTCCCATTTCTGAAATTTATAAAATAATAGTAAAATATATTTTTTTATTAAAAATACTTATGGACAATTTTGAAAATTCTGCAACAGAATGTTTTAATTTTTAAATATTCTGCTTTCAATTTTCTGATATTTCTGATTATTTCAGCCTCAAGTTTTCAAGTATTCTAATTTTCAAAATTTCAAATCCTCTTTTTTCAATTTCCTAGTTTATTTATTACTCAATTTTTATAATTGCTTAATTTATAACTTTAATTTTGGAAATCATCGAATTTGGGTGTGTTCAATTTTTTTAATTCTGACTATTTGAAATTTGTTAACTTTGATTTTGGAAATCTTCGAATTTGGATGCTGTAAATTTTAGAAACCGTCAGTTTTTAACGATTTAAATTTTGAATCATTTAATTGATCGCTTAAAATTTTTAAAGGATTTGGAATTTTACATCTTTAGATTTTGAAGCCACGGCATTTAACGATATTAATTTTGAAAATTATCCAATTTTGGCGCTTAAACTTTTTGCAAACCTTGGAATTTGAAATTTATTAAATTTTTAAACTAAATTTAAAAATCCACCAGTTTATGACGATTTTAATTTTTGAATTTGGACGCTTTTAATTTTTAAGTCTTTCAAATTTGGAGGATTTAAATTTTACAATCCATGAAAATTTACATTTTTTATTCAAAATTTTCAATGTATTATTATTTATTGTTATTATTAGTCAAATTTTGAAATTAGATTTATAAAGTGGAAAATAGGAAAATTTGTTACCTTGGAGGGAGTAAAATTTAGTAATTAACTAATAATTTAATTTCAATTATAATTTAAGGGTTTAATTTTTTTTAATTTAAAAAAAATTGATCTTACCTAAGTTTTGAATTAAATTTGAATGAAGACTCAAATTTTTTGAAGAATCAAATTTTAAGGGCTGAGAATTGAAAATCCTTGAAATTGGCTTTTAATTTCAAAACCCATAAATTTTATCGATTTAAATTTTGATTAAGTATTTGTTTTTAAAAATTTTAATTGCCTAGGAGTTTTAAATCTTTCAAAATTGGCGCCTTTTAATTTTTAAATCCATAATTTTTCAATGTTTTCAATTTTTACAATTAACAAAAAGATAATTTTTCAAAGACTTTTTATAAATATATTATCATAACTTATTTTTTATTTTGTTCTATATTTTTTATTTTAAAAAAATTGTATGATGATTAACGTAGTTTCCGGTTCACTTTCCACTCACTTCATTTCGCGTTGTTCCGTCGTTTACGCGCCTTTAGTGATCAACATGTGTCGTGGAAATCGGTGAAAATGTCAAAAAGTGAAAATTAATTACAAAAAAGAAAACCATGGAGCGTTTTCGGATTTTTGAAAGGTTTCAATTAAATAATCTGGATCCGGAATGGATAAATTCTCTCTGGGATGGAGAATTCCTAACCTATCCAGATCTTCCTCTCGAATATCTCTCCTTCCTCGAATCCGAGAATGTGGAAATATTATTGATGGAAACCTGCACAGTGATAAAAGACTGGATCTCAGAAAACGACAGCGAATTCGAAGTAAGATGGCAATCTTTGAATTCCCTGGGAATTAATATCCGAGGTTTGCTGGCGCTTTTAGGTTGTGTTATGAAAATCGGCCAGAGAAACAGATCCGATGAAGATTCTCGACAATCTTGTCTCAGGGCTTGCAGTTTATATTTTATGCTACTTGCCGTTCCAGGAAGTAGTGTCTACCAAGTCTTTCATCCTAATTTATTTCACAGGTAATAAAAAAAATCATAAAAACGCTGCAATTTTGAGGTTATGTTTCAGTTTTGTTTTGATTCATTCTCAACTGGAAGGATATTTAATTCAAACAATTGTTTTTACTTTTTCAGGGCAATAGAGACTTTCAAGCTTTCTCATTTGCTCACGCCTCTTGCAAAAAAATCGAGTAGATCGATGGATTTTGAAGATTTGTACATCAATAACGAAGAACCGTCAGAAACTCTCGCTCATTCGGAACAAGTCACATTAATCAGAGCCTTAAATTGCCTAATGTTCGACCTGATCACAATGCTGAAAACCTTTTTCGTGAGAGACAAGCCTCAATCTCTCGATATTATCGTTCAGTCTCTAGTCGAAAGTTCAAAACTCGAAACGAGTTTCAATCACTTTCAAACGCACAACAAAACCAAAGACGCTTCTCTCTCTTCTTTATCCTATAACGCTTATGTTGCTCTTCAAGAATTGTGTAATCCGCATCACGGTCCTGTGGATTTGACCATTCAACTCATTGCAAAATATGCACTTCCCCATCTTTCTTCAACTTACACGGAACTTCCTCAAAAATCCCTCGTTGTGGTTCAGGAAACGACGATTCATTTTTTAAAGAACTTGCTGGATTCCAAGGAAAGTGAGGCTGAGGCTGGAATCTTGACTCTCATCCAGCATCTAATGGCTAATTGTCCAGATCGATTGGAGTTTCGACAAAAGCAGGCGGCAGTTGTGACGAAATTAATTAATATTTGCAAGGGTGATCTTTTTCTGAAGGCGATGGAGAATCTAGTTTTATTCTCGCATCATAATAAGGTCACTTGCAGGATTTTCGCCCAGGAAATTATATCTAAATGCTTGACTGAGACGATGTTGGATTCGGAAGTTGCTGGCAGGATGAAAGCTAAGAAGATTCTTGTTGCTGTCGCTTTGGGTCGATGTGTGGATTCGTCGAGTTTGGTAGGGTTTTTATTTTCTTTAAAAAGAAATAAAATTAATGGACCACTCTCGGTGAGCCTCAAGTATTTTCAACCTGAAAGATCTTGCACTCGACTTTTCCTTGCAGAATATTTTTTTCTGGTCATTTTTAAGTATTTTATACTTAACAAGTAAAGTTTGTCAATTCTCCTTCTTCTTGTACTTTACTTATTATCTATTATTTACTCAGACACATAACATCTCATTATTAGGGGCCTTCCATAAACCACGTGGTTCCTTTAGGAGGGGGGAGGGGTTCGATGAAAGGCCACTTTGGGCCACGTGGTTTTACGCTTAGGTATTGTTACGGCGTAACAATATTTTAAATTAAGATTGTATTGTAAACCCTCAAGATAGGAATTTCGTCAAAAACCAAATAGATGCAAACTAAGAGAGGACAACCGACATGAGTAGCCGGGCAGTGAACAACTCAGTCCCGGGTACTAGAGATCCTCAAGGTAGAGTTGAGACAACTTTCCCCCTCCACTGAGCTATAACATAACCGGAATCGGAAGTTGACTTTG
>JBAGKK010525290.1:0-12936 GCA_037177015.1 Euceroptres primus
CGTTTAGTAAATCCAACCGCTAGCTTCGTCTGTCCATAATATACTACTCCGTTTAGTAGCTCTCACCCTTCCTAGGGCGATAGTTACTAAGCCTTTCTCTCCGTGATTCTCATGTCTTCATATGCATGAGAGTAAGAGAAAAAGGAACGGTCAAAATTAAATATAACCTGCAAAACATGAAAATTTGCCTAAAATCCATATTTCTGGAAGAATTTTTTATTATTTGTGAAGAGCAAAATGCATGAGTTGATATGAATAAATAGTGCACTTTGACAATATATTGCTTCACAAGTATGAGAAGCTATAAGGACACGGCGTCATTCCAACGAATTGAAACATTTGAAACGCAGAAAAATTGAGAAATCGACAAGAATGCGGATCACACATATCGTAACTCTTTTTTTCTGTATCAATGAGTGACGAAGTTTTGAGCACTTTTTCGGCCAAGAACGTTATAAGAATTAAGAACACACTGATCGGTGAGTGATGCCTTTGTTCTTAGTTACTTGGAAGCATCAAATTTGACGTTGAAAACTAACAAAAAAAACACTCTGCGAATGGTCTAAATGAGTGATTCAACTTGATCATCCTAGAGTGTTAATTTTGTCGTCCCTGACAGTGAGTTTGATCCTCTCAGATGGACAAAATGAGTTAATTCAATATGTTCAACTTGACCATCACAGAGTGTCAATTTGATCATCCTTGATAGTGATTTTGACCATCTCGTGTGGTCAAAATGAGTGAATTCAAGATTTTAAGCTTGATCATCCCTGAGAGTGAGTCTGGTCCTCTGCGGATGGTCAAGCTGAACTGAGAGTCTCTCTGACTATGAAGAAAAAATTATGGATTGTACACGATACTATCTGGAAGGTTAAACTGATCATCTAAATTTTGGCACTCAAAATTTGACTATCCATTTTTCTCCGTGCGAAGTCTTTTATTGTATGCACTGGTAAAAGGTTCGAAACAGCATTAAAGATACAGAAAATGCCTTCTTTTGTTTCTGGAGACAAAAAGATGTTTTGAAAAGTACCTTTTTCAAAAAATTCTAAAATCCGAAAATTTCCATTCGAAAATTCGCAAATTTCTTGCAAAAATCCAAAAATTTTAACAAAAAAATTTTGAAATTTTGTTAGAATATACAGACAATTTTTGCACATTTTTAAACTTTTTCTGAACCATTTTGACTCGTGAAACCTGCCCAAGTTAGTCTCAAACCTTTATAATAATGTGCTTTGGATAAAACAATAATTTAGACACAAATTAGTGTAAAAACACAATAGTTGATGTCGAACAGATTTCCCACTTCATAAAGTACACCCTAGATTCTAGAACATATATCTATAGAAACCAGTAACAGTTGAACCCTTGAATCGTAGAATGGCGTCTCACGTCATTTTGCTCGAGGTGGGAGGGTCCCCGAACGTCGCTTGATCGCAAATGGTCAGGGGCCAGCGAATCTGAGCGAAATAATTGTATATACCCTTCTAGGATCCAGGGGTTCAATTATTACATTATTTATCTTTAGAACTTTAACTCGCTCGAGTTTCAGAAACCAAAAGTTAAATCTATTTGAAAATCGCCCACATGCGTTCTTTTTGACCTAAAAAAAGTTTTAGGAAGAGGAGCCAAAAAATTTTTCAACATTTTTTTTTAAATCAGATATTTTTCAAAATAATCAAGATAATTAACTTTTTCTTTTTTATCCTTGTGAATGCTTTCTTAGGTTTTTCAAATCCGCAAAAGAATTCGAAAAAACTTAAAAATTAACAAAATGGCGGCCGTTCTTCTGAAAATAAAAAATTTAGATTTTTTACGAAAAATATGGAAGATACGGGAATAAGTCCAAAAGGAAAGTTATTCCTCTTGAAAAGTTTTACAAAAAGGTCCTGTGGTGCTTTTCGATGTATCGATCCGTTTTTTAAGTATCTTCAGAAACATATGTTCTTGAAGGTACTCAAAAAACGGGTCGAAATATCGAAAAATGCCACATGAACTTTTTGTAAAACTTTTCAAGTGGAATAACTTTGCCATCAGACTTTTTCCGTATCTCTCATATTTTTAACAAAATTAACAAAATGACGATCGTTTTTCTGAAAATAAAAAATTTGGGGTTTTTTCAAAAAATGTGCGAGATTCGGAAAAAAGTTCATAGGGAAAGTTATTTCTCTTGAAAAGTTCTACAAAAATTTCCTGTGAAATTTTTCGATATTTTGAACCGTTTTTTGAGTACCTTCAAAAGCATGTTTTTGAAAGTACTGAAAACACGGCTCAAAATATCGAAAACTGCAGCAGAAATATTTTGTAGAAATTTTCAATGGGAATAACTTTCCCTTCAGACTTCTTCCCGTATCTCGCATACTTTTCGAAAAAAAACCCAAAGTTTTTATTTTTAGAAAAACAGTCGCCATTTTGTTAATTTTTAAGATTTTTAAATTCCTTTGCGAATTTGGAAAACCTAAGAAAGCTTTCACAATGATCAACAAGAAAATGTTATTATCTTCATTAGTTAGAAAAATATCTAATTTGCAAAAAAAATCGCCGATTTTTTTCTTTAAAAAAATGTTGAAAAATTTTTTGGCATCCCTTCCTAAGACTTCTTTTAGGTCACAAAGAACGCATGTACGAAGTTTCATGATTTCTTGACAATTTGAGCCTAATTTTATTTAGGTGTAACCGCTGCTACTACAACAGAACTTGGTTTTTTGGCCAAACCTGGTTTGGATGGTTGGGCAGCGGAACGTGGTTGGTCCTTTGTTCTGATGTAGGTTTTGTTATAGGTTAAAGTATAGGTTTTTGTCCGCCGAAAAAAATTGTAATTTTAAATTATGAAACTGACTACAGCATAGTATTAAAAATATTTGGAATTGATGTTTAGCGTAGAAATTAGGAATTTTTTAAAGCAAACCCGAGTCGAAATTTTAGCCCTCTTTTAGACGTTTAAATTGTAGGACTTAATAGGATTTACGAGGGCTTATAGAGGTCTTAATTTGTATTAGATTAAGCCCTCTTTTAGTTCTCCAAAGTGGCACATAAGTCCGTTTTTCCCACTTGTAGGGCTTTAAGACTCGCAAATTAAATTGGAATGAATAAATGTTTATCATGCTATTTGTGTTGTAAAGAAAATCATGAAATTCTATAAAAAATAAATAAGATATGCATATAATGAATATGATAAAGATTTTTTTGCAAAGTTTATAATTTATAACTATTTAGAAATTATGTCATGTTATAAATTGTACGCACTGGGCGCAGGTTTTAAGGATACAATCAAAAAAGGACGCATATGTTTAGAGAAATGTCAAAGTCCACTTTAGACGGTTTGCCACATGTTCCTGTGTCATCATATTTGTCAGGCCCCAATCATATACGTTGTTTTCATCCACGCGATTCAATACTTCTAGACGCATATATTAAGCTTAAGTTTGAGGAACATTATTTTTGATCGACCAGTTATCAGTAATACATACCTGACTCGAAATAATGTTCATTTTCGTATGTTCCGGGAAAGTATGGTGCAGTGTTTTCTGTATACTCAGCGTTGGGCAAGTGACGTGTTGATTTGATTGATAAATTCATAACCTTTGTTGATGAATTTAATTTGTTGATTTGTATGTATTTTATTTGGTTGTTCCTTGTACTTGGTAGGCAATTGTGTGTCAAAATCTCCACGAAATGACAAGCGTACTTCTGTATTTTTTTAGCCTGGTATTTCCTTCTTTTAAAAGTACACTTATTTATGTGTTTTTTTAACTCTGTCTTGTCAAGTGTGCCATTTGACGCTCGATTTGCCCAATCTGCAACATGAAAGTTAAAAAAAAGCTAGAATAATTTAAATAGATTTCTAAAAAGTCGAGTCAAAAAGCATACCAAACAATCCTTTATAAGTTTATATAACTATAGCCTGTCGTTCACCACGTTTTCCAGTTGCCGAATAATTGCCTAAAGTGCTCCCGTAAATCTCCAACAAGACTTCTCTAATTATAATTTTCCAAGGTTCACTGCTCTCATTGTTGTTATGGTTTGTTATTAAATTTATATAAGTATGTTTGGACGACTAAGAACCATTCGCAAACGAAAAATGAATTTTCTGAACAGTATCAAAGTCTGGGTCTTAATGTCTCTGTTTAAAATATTCCATTTGACCAGGCATTTACATATCTCAAAGAGTCATCCCATGCAATGATAACACATAATCAATGCAAAAAGGACTCAGACATGAAATGCAAATTGCCCAACCTTTTTCCGGCTCTTTAGAGGCAGAGGTACCCCGACGAGAAAAGAGGGAGAAAGGAACCGAAAAGTTTGCATTACGAAAGACATCAGAGAAAGAGGGACTGAGATGTTGTTCATAAAGAGGGAAGGGAACAATGTCATTAATTTAAAAAAAGATCTGTCAAAGTACAACAAGGCATTTGATAGTTTTATAAAATTTTTGTAGAATAACAGAAGTTTGTTATTTTATAAAAATAATGAATTGAAACTTTTGAAAAAAGAACTTTGTTATAATGATAGAAAAAATGCACGTTGTTTTAAAAGAAAAATGTTTTAACCTGTTTTAACCCTTATATTCACCCTGATAAGGAGGCATAAATTGTCCTCAAAACATGTTGGTGTAGGTAGGTCTGTGGTACACCCTCTTCTTTTTTATTGTTAGAATGACGGAGATGGGGTGAAGAAAAGTGAGTGAGAGGTTGGATAGTTTGACTCTCTTTTCGTTTCCTTTCTCCCTCTTTTCTCGTCGGGGTACCTCTGTTTCCAATTTGCATTTCATGTCTGAGTCCTTTTTGCATTGATTATGTGTTATCATTGTGTCAAATGAAATTATATAAGTAAATTTTTTCTCGAATAAGTAAAACCCACACAATGGTGAAATTTCTTTCTGTAAAAAGTTCAAATGTTAAGCATACTGACTGCATGAAGAGTAAAAAGGGTGAAAAGGCATGCTTACAAAAATTATTGCTTGATACATACCACATTTTCTGCAGCCTTTATATAATGACCGGAGACCTGAAAGTGCAGAAAACAAAATATAACTATCAAAAAGAAGAAAAAATTACAGAGGAAACTTTTTAGAATATGTCAGATCTAATGTGTTATTTAAGGTACTTGTGTCAAAAATCAGATCTCTGAAAGAAAGGTTTTCTATAATTTTAAGAATCAAAGTAATATTACTGACGATGTCATTTCGAATAAAAACCATTATTTTTAATGAAAAAATTTTGAATCTTACAAAAAACATTTATTTTAATAATGCTCTTTGCAATTGAATTTTATCTTACTATCGTTTCTTTCAGATTTTTGAAAATGCTTGAATTTTAATAAATAATTTCTTATTTTCCAGGGAAAACATTCCTTACAATTCTGTTTCTAATTTTGAAAGTAAATTTTTCTATGGCTGAAATCGTTCAAACAATTTTTTAAGAAAAATTTTTTAAAACATATAACTGTATTTGAAAATTATTTACTTATTTCCTAAATTGGAAATAGTAGAGTTCTTGGGAATGTTTTCCCTGAAAAAATAAGCCATGATTTATTAAAATCCAACCTTTTTTTAAACATGGGTCGTAAGAAATTATTGATAATATTATTTCAATTCTTAAAATCGTAGAAAACTTTTTTTCAGGGACCTGATTTTTGGCACGATAACTACCTTAACAGAAATTGTTTTTGCTTTTACGTCTTACCAAGAAAGTTTATTTTACATTTTTTGTCTGTTTTATGTGTCGACTCGTTCGACTGCTTCAACGCAGCTAGCAGAAGGCTCTTGGAATGCAATGTTTCTTTTGGTAACTGTGTGAAAGATGAAGGACAAATATTAAGAGTTTATCAAAATTAAAAAATAATGCTAAATAATAGATAAAGTATGAGAACGTTTTGATTAAAATTCATTAAAAATACCGAATGAAAGGATTCTCGTAAGGAAGTCTTCTTCAAAGACGTACCTTTTCCGGAAATCGTCGTAACCGTAGCTCGAATCGCACTTTCAAAATTTTTTTTATTAGCCATTAGGTCATCATCACTAGATAAATAGTCATTCCCAGCAAAAGAAACTTGGCCATCTGCCTTATTGTTTATAAACGCATTAGCTTCTTGTCTATTAGCATTTATAGTGCATGTGTTTAACATGGAGTCTTGAAAAATAGTTCGGTTATCGCTCCATAGATCAACATAAGTCGATAAAGCATTCAAATGATTAGAAGCTTGTTCTCTGTTAGCGGCAGGTGAAGGAAATCCTTGAGAAGTATGTGATCCCTGAGACCAGTTGCCAGAAGTTTCTTGAACTGCACGTGCGTGATGCATATTGATTGTAGAATGCGGAGGCCTTAATGAATTATTGGAATAATCAATAAATAATTGGTCCTCTACTAGTCGAAGGGATAGAAGACTGATCTTGAAGAATGTGTGATTGTTGTAAGTAGTCATTCGGAGTTGGCTCGCGTGTTAAAATTGTTTTCAAATTGACTGTAGAAGTCTGAGCCCTGCTGCCGCAAATCAGATTTGACTGGTGCTGAACTGCTAATGATGAAGTATTGGCAGTGTTTTTCTCATTTGCAGTTCTGTTAATAATTCTACAGCCTGTGGAATTTTGATTGCCATAGTAGTTTCCTGTTTGTAAGTTGTAATCAGGAACTATGGGGAACTATATTTCCAGGTTTTTAGTACAGAATTTGGCTACACTTTTGTGGAACTTTTTTTTCTTGTGAAATATTTTTTCTTTCTTGAATTGCTTCTTTTGTGAATGTTTTAGTTGACGGATCGTTGATTTCTCCTTTGTCGTTAACAAGAATTTTGTCTAAATATTCTTTATCATCTGAAAAAATAACCATTTAACTGAATACTTAAGTGACTGGATAAAATATACGAATGGAGAATTTACCGGTTTCGGACTCGCGAAAAGCTTTCTTTATGCGAAACCTTTCCTGGATTAATTAAATTAATTGTGTAATATACTATCATATCAGATATTCCAACTTATTTTAACATAGCTTAATTATATGCGATGAATAGAAGAGCGAATATGCCTATATACTTACCACTAATTGCCAATATTTTAGCTTGCGATTTAGTTTTCTGTCCAGTTTAGTTATTCGTGTAAACAAGCGAAGCAATTTCGTTTATTTTCCTTTGCTTTTGCGGAAAGTTCGACAATTCGATGGTGTCTTTATAGGCGCTGTTGACCCACCAAAGAAGGGTATATTTTCTTTTACACCCTGGTGCCATATCTCAATGAAGCACAACGTAATATTTAATAAAAAACACTACAATTTGTAATGCACTTTAATGAAATGACGCAATTATACCGAACGAAAAGGAATACACGATCGCAAGTGGAGAAAAGAGTGACGCAGTTCGACGGTTCTGGTCCGTGTTCCATGCGTTCCAATGCGTGCTCCGTTCCATCGATTTCATTTTCAGGGTACGAATCAGTACGAATGGAATACGGGACGAAAAGATCCGTTTGGCGGCTCTGAAAGCTACGGGCGGATCCAGGGTTTAAATCGTAAAATTTTAACTTGCATTTGCTTCAAATTTATTGAATAGAATTAGCTGTAAATTACATATTTACATTACATTACACTACATTACAAAATTGCATATTATTTGCTAAGTTTTCTTTACTATTCAATTAAGTCCAATAAGTAAATTTCAAGCAAACACAAGATTATGTAAACTCTTAACCTCTAATCTGGTCTTGTCAATGTCAGTTATTTTTTTGTTTATTGATAATATGTCAAGAAAAGCTTTGGATGAAGTGCCTGGACGGCAGAAGAAAAGGCGATTAACAAAGCTTCTTGCATAGCATGAAAACGAGGATGATCAGGATCTTCAGGAACATCGTGATTTAAATGATCCAAATATACCAGCCAATTATAGACCTTTTTCGCCAGTTGAATTGTAAGTACATATTACCTTTTGCAATTAAAAATGTCCCGATAGTTCAGACTGCCAAGAAAACCAGAAGTTTCAGAATGTAAGATAATACATTTCTTAACGTGAAATTATACAAATTTGAAAAACGTATTCGAGTAATTGTAATTATATGGTAATTGTAATTATACTTGAAATGTTTCTATGAACATTATTTTAAAAAGTATTATACACGAGCTGTTTTATACGCATCCTAAATTATTGATTTATTCGGAAGTGAATAACTTTTTTCTGATCAAACTTCCGGGATATACAATAATCATAATTCAATAATACATTTTTGGTCGATCTGTTTCTAGTAAAAACTTTAAATACATGTTTTATGAATTTAGGACTGTGCAACAGGAAGCACATCAACACCAAGAAGAAGAGGACGTACGTGACCAAAGAAATGAAAGGTATAGATGGCATGTATCTTAATGCATAATAGAAAGCACCTTTTAATTAAAATTTCAATTAAAATTGAAAGTTATTTCGGACTTAAAATTGACTAAGCGTAAATAATATTTTACTAATTTAAATAGTGGAGCAATTTTTCCTTTAACTGAGGGAAATTTTTATTCAGAGAAATTGATAGAAAGCGTACACGGTACATTACAAAAATTTCATTTTCATTACCTGTTTCAACGAAAAGAAAAAGTGCAGAGTGATCGCTAAAATGTAAGAAAAATATTCCTGGTCATTTCCCGCTTATTTCCCGGATTGAAAAAATTTTACTCGCTCATTACAATTTAAAAACTCAATCTTTTAAAGCTAAAATTTTTTAAATTTGAATTAAAGAAAACTAAAGTATAAGACTATAAGTATAAATTAGGAGCCTTTTAATTTGAATAATTTTCTTAATAAAGGCTTCAAAATTAGACATTATTTCAAAATAAAATTTAAAATCATAAGAATTGAACAGTCTTCAATTAAATTAAAAATGGTTTAAATTTAAAACATTTTTGATTGAAAAAGTAAATATTAAGAGTCTTAGAAAGTAACAATTTCAAATACAAGGTTTAAAATTTAAATAATTTTAAATTTGAGTCCTTGAAAAAAAACCATTTTAAAATTGGGTATTAAAAAATGCACAATATTAAAGTTGAATATTTTATAAATAGAAAATTTTAAAATGAAAACTTTGAAATTTTTAAATTTAAATCGTTGAAATTTTAAAATTAATAAAAATTAAAATATTATGTGCCTCATATGAATTGAAAATTAAAATCAAATATAATTTCACGCTGTGATTTTCACTTTTCTAAATTAAAGAATTTTCAATTGTAACCCTTGAAAATTTAACTTCCAAAAAACGTTCAGAATTACATCAGTTTAAACTGGAAAGATCCAAAATTTAACTATTCTATAATTATAAGCTTAGTTTAAAACGATATGGCCATTTTAAATTAAAATTGTCAAATGATTATTTGTAGTAGTTGCAAATTTGAAGAATTCATTAAAAATTGCATAATTTCATGCAATATCAAGTTAGTCATATTCGATTTAAGCGGTTAGAAAGGTTTTTCTACTAAAAAATTAAAAAATTTCGGGGTGAATAATAAATTTACTCTAATTTCCCAGTTTTTTGTTCCAGTGCTCACCCTGAAAATTATTTACCTTCATTCTCTTTTATTAATTGTAAGGACAACTCTTATTGCAGAGAAATAATGGAACCCGAAGTCGAAAGTGACCAACCTGCAAATGATAACGGGACTGATGTGTATCAACCACTGTATCGAGATACTTCATTGTCGATTATGGATAGTATGTTATTAATCTTAACTATATTGATACATCACAACGTGACAATGGCTTGCCTTTCCAACATAATAACAGTTATAAATTTACATTGTTCACTCGATGGTTTGAAGAGAAATTTACTCTATAAATTTCAAAAATTGTTTTCTTTCGGCAAAACGCCTATACAAGAATACTTTTATTGTTCGACGTGCATAAGAGATTTAAGGTCAGTGGACGATATTTGTCCCTCTTGTCCAAGGAAAAAGAATGCTGACTTTGTGCTGTTACGGTTTCTCGAACAATGAAAGGAAATGTACAAAAGAAACGAATTTTAAAACAGTTTACGGAATAGGTTTTATAGGCCAGTAAATCTGCCTGGTATTATAAGTGATGTTTATGACGGCAGCTTGAATAAGACATGGTTTGATACTGGATTTTTCTCAAACCCTAACAATATATCTTTAACCTGGTATACAGATAGTGCACCAGTCTTCATGCCAGCGAAAATTAGTGTCACACCAATTTATCTTACAATTAATGAGTTACCGATTACCGATAGAAAAAAAGAGAAAATACTTTTCTTGCAGGATTATGGTATGGTCCCCAGAGGCCTAATATGATTCGATTTTTCTACGTCTTGCGTTCTGAACTAAAAAAACTTGCTGAAATGATATTAAAATAAATGTAAGAGGAATTTTGTTGATGGGAACTTGTGATTTAGTAACAAAGTGTCAATGTTTGAATTTTATACAGTTTAACAGTTATTATGGTTGCTCAGTTTGTTTATGTAAGGGTACGACTGTTCCTCTCTTACCAAACGAACACGTTCGTGCATTTCCATACGAAAAGCAACCTGTACTAAGAACAGAGGAATCTATAAGACACTCTGAATTAGTCTCGGAATATGACGAACCTGTAATCGGCGTAAAAGGCCCTACAGCTCTATCTAAACTCATGCCGGATTTCATTAGAGATATAGTGATTGTCCGTATGCACGGTGTTGAAGGTGGTCACATCAAAAAAATCTTGACTTTACTTTTTAGTGTTGAATACCGTTGCTGAATTTTTTTCTCTGTACGCTTTTATCGATGTTATCAACAATAGATTAATTTCGATAAAACCTCCAAAATTTGTGCATCGAATGTCACGCTCTGCTGCCGATCTAGTGCATTGGGAAATTTCAGAACTGAAGCTATGATTTTTTTTACTATTCAATTCCAGTTCAAGGTATTATAAGACAAGATTATTTTGATCACTACCTTCTCATAGTAATGGCAACATCAATTCTTAGTGCGGATAGAATAACACTCCAAATGATAGAAATTGCTCGCAATTATTTACATAAATATGTGAGGGAATTTGAATATTTGTATGGGCTTAAATTTTTCTTAATTAATGTGCATCAGTTATTACATCTTCCCGAAATTGTCGAAAGACTTGCACCGCTATGGGTATATTCGTGCTTTGAGTATAAAAGTTTGAATGGTGAGTTTTTGAAACTTGTTCACGGGACTTGTTACATCGATACACAAATAGCAAGATCCGAATATCAGTTTATTCGAATGATTAAATTTATTGAAGCGTTACCTGACGGTTCTATCTTAAAATTTTGTGAAAAGAAAAAGCGCCAAATAAAAATTATTGAGCAAGTATTTCCACACTGTTATAGCGTGGGTGTATATAAATTACATAATAGAATTGCCTCAATTGATTGAAACTGCAATACAGAATTTAGGTAATCTGCGAAATTTTAAAGCATGGAAATATTCCAGATTATTAAAAAACGGAACACTATATGTAGCAGAAACATATAAACAGAATTTACAAACTTACTCGTCCGCTGTACAATACACTGATAATTTTGAACCAAAATTAGGCATTCTTCATGAGCTTACATGAGCTTTTTTTTTAGCTCTGCTTTATATAGCCATAACTGTTTTTAATATGCATATTAACAAATAAAGTAAATTAAATAATTATAATAAATATGTAATTGAATTGAATAATTAATAGTACATTATTCGCCAAGTTTAAACGCAAATTTTGGCGAGAGCGTAGTTTAAATCACGAGGCGAAGCCGAGGGATTGAATCGCTCGAGCCAAAATTTTCGTTTGGACATGGCAAATACAGCGCTTTTCGTCATGAGATCGAGAAAAAGCCAAATGAAAATGCCGAAATGACGAAAATTATATAAATTATATATATATACGAAAAAAGTACATAGGACATAAGAGAATGAAAAGAGGGCCTCGAGGATTACGGAGGACTTAAACAGGTCCTATTTAAAAAGATAAAATTTACAGATTTTACGCGCGGAATTTGGAGGCCTTAGAGAGGTCTTAAAAATAAGTGTTGGAAATAATAGGAGGTTCTAAAGAGGACCAGAGTAGGTCCAACGGGATTCAAAAGAGGATGTGGAGAGCTAAGCAGGACTAAAAGAAGGCTTAATTGGAATCATGCAGAGCTGTAGGGCCAAAATTTCGACTCGGGAAATTTCCAAACTAGAAGAAACTAAATAAAAATGGTCATATTCATAAAATTTAGGATCATATTATATATAATTTTCCTTTGTCTTCAACTCAAAGTTCTAAATATTTGTCAAAAGTTCAATGCTAATGCGTATAATTTTCTATTTTTAACAATTTGAACTTTTGGCAAAGTGATCTTTAAAAAAGATTTAGATCTGATGACCTTGTAAAAACTAATACTCAAGATCGCAATAAAGTGAACCAATTTTGCAGAAAATGATATATAAAATGATCTTAAATTTTATTAATATGATCATTTTTATTAATTTTTATAGGTTTCTTCTAGTTTGGAAATTTTGCATTAAAAACTTCCCAAGTTTTACGCTAAACATAAATTTCAATTATTTAAAATACTATGTTGTAGTCAGTTTTATAGTTTAAAATTATAATTCTTTTTTTCGGAGGACAAAAACTTACGTTTTAACTTATAACAAAACTTATGATAGAACCTAGGACCAACCATGTTCCATTCCCTAATCATCCAAACCAGGTTTGGCAAAAGAACCAGGTTCTGTTGGGAACGGTGCTATGCGGGAATGTTGGCTTTCTTGATAGACTGATTACTAGCGAACAATATTTTCGTCGTTAAATGAAATCTGACAACATAGAATAAACTGGAGTATTAATTAGAACCGATTTTCGTTCTTTTCTTGTATTTTTACTTCATTTTGGTAAAATACAGGGTTTGTCCGAAAAGTAATGAGATTTATTTTTTTTAAACACCTTTATTGATCCGATTCGTACAAACACTTA
>JBAGKK010525301.1:0-12935 GCA_037177015.1 Euceroptres primus
CTGAAATTGCGGAAAATAATAAAGAATATATTGAAGCATCAATTTCGGGTAAAAGTAAATCATGAGGAATAAACTTGGGTCTGCGCAAAGAACGACGAATATTCTGCGAGCCCGGAAGCGCGCTCAAACTAGCGAGCGAGGTGACCTTTGCGAGCTATAAGGACCTCGCGAGCAGCGCGAGATTAAACGATAACGGAGCGCGAAACATTACGGCCACTCCGCGCGCCCTAGGCGCGCTCAAACTTGCGAGCGAAGCGCGCGATGAGAATATGCCCGCGCCCCTGAAGGGGTCCGGGCAGATTTTTTTCTGTTGTAAAGATTCTGAGTACTTATTTTTTTAAGGTTTTATATTTAAAATAATGTGCTAAAGTTTGCAGAGATTAAAATATGTTTTCGAATAATTTCGTTATTTTAAATTGTATTTGCAAAACTGATATCCTTTTTCATGATAAAAACGCTCTTGGTGATATTTTCATAGTTCGCACTCGTAATGTCCGTGTTTGGGGCATGCAAACATCGTGCTGTATACGGAGTGAAGTTGTCTTTGATCTTGCTGGGTATTAGTGCATATTAATCGTATGCACAGGAGCAGTAAAGCTTTTCTGACTATGTACGTGTACCTATATTTTTTGCGTAAAGAGAAATGCAGCGGTTTTCCGTTGAATTTTCTTCACACCTTTCATTGAAATGTGTTCTATTTACACGCTTTTAAAGAATATTGTACTTGCAACAGATATATCACCTTGCATTTGCAATTTTAGAGTTTTTTTATATACATGGAAAGACGATTGAAGAAAAATTCTAAAATATTAAAACGGGTCATAAAAACGCTTAGCTTTGAGTTTCTATATAATGCTTCTATATGCATTTTATGTATATAGGTATTACAATAAGGCTATTAGTTTGTCTCTCATAAGATTGGTGTGAAGAAATATGCCAAAAATTTTGTTATTACGCTGAAATCAATTTTAATATTGAATTCACAATTTTTAAACAGAGCACCGTTCTAATTGAATCGTATTCTATTTCTGAAAACTCTTCAATATTTCTCGAGATGAGAAATGTCGTGACAGTTGCGTCGAGGCATTACAAAAGGAAACAGTACCTAAATCATCTATGAAAATGGCTGGCTCATTAATAAGTGAATGTGATGGGTGAAGTAGCATACCGACTGCATTGAAGCTGGCAGTAAACCAAGTCACGAACAATACATCTTAAAAACATGCTATATTCCGCACTCAAACGACAATAATGTACAAGAAATAAGTTTTAATTCTCATCTCGCCCATAAGATGAGAAAGTATTGGATTATTTAAATTTATTTTTAATTCAAGAATAGTCTATGATGAAATTTAATAGAGTTAAAAATTAAACAGAATTTCATTTGGACGCAGGGTGTGCGTAATGACGCATAAAATTCACTGTGTAGTTAATCAAACTTACTTTTATTGGTTTTGCAGGCTGCTGTTCGCGACATTTTTATGAAAAGTAAATCTTTTTTGAGGTTGGTATCTTCGAACCCATAAAGTATAGTGAAATTTGATATGCGTTAGACGTGTAGGTTTACACATTTTTTGTTAAACAAGTGGATTTGGTGATATTGTGATTTACAAAATGTTTGCAACATATCATCCAAGAAATTCACACATGTGTGAAACGTACGACTGCGTGCTCTCCCTGCAATTTCCGCTGTTTACGAACATGTACCCACTACATCCACCCTCTTTTCATTGTGTAATGTATACAGTGAAAGTGTATGTGCATACTACAACGAGATCGTATCTCCAATAACGTGAAGCACGTCTGAACGAAGTATCGAAGACGTCCGATCGACGAACATTGTTTGACAAAACAAATTGTTAAGCGACCTAAGTTACCTCAATTAGCTGCACAAGTTTAACATCTCACTGCATCTTATTTAGCAAAATAGTTACGATCTAACTTGATATACAGTACCGGCGAGAATTATGAGACCACCTTTTTTTTGTTAGTTGCATAAAATCAGATAATATTGATAATACATAAAGTAAAATTTTTTCTGACAAATAGCTCGAAAGGTGTCAAAATTTTGCATCTAATGGCCCCATGTTCTTGGACTCATTTTAAAGTTAAATTAAGATAGAATATAACTATTTTGTTAGAAATATCCGAGAAAAATTTCCCTGCATTTTTCTAGTCTAAACTTGAAACAAGAATGTCGTAAAAATTAAAAAAATTCTTACCCTCAAAAAAAGGATTTAAAAAAATTATGAAAATGACACTGAGAAAAATAGATAGTGAAAAGGAGGGGAAATTAATATTTGCATATTGAACTATGGGACAGTCATCTAAGATATTAGGGTGTAATATCGGCTGTCCCATATTATAATATAATATCTCATATATTAAATCATAATTTCTAGATATTATAACTTAATACCTAGATATTACATCATAATACCTTATATAGCTGTCCCATAGTTCAATATCCAGATATTAACTTCCCCTCCTTTTTACTATCTATTTTTCTTCGTGGATAATTAGCAATAATTAACTAAATTTTCTTACAATATCCAGTATAATTATTTTTAATATTTCTTTCATAAATGACTTTACAAGTTCGAATTTTTACGATCTTTTTGTTTCAAGTTTAGACTTTGGCAAAATCCAGGGAAAAAATATTAGGGTAGTCGTGACACAATAGTCATTCTACGTTAACTTATTTTTAAAAAGAGTCCAAGAACACAAAAAAAAAACGAATTATTTCAAGAGTTATTCAAAATTTTTTTAAATGTTGAAATTTGAACTTTTTTGGCAGTATCATCTGAAAAAATGTGCAAAAATACTTCAATTCGCGGTCATTGGACGTAGAATTTTGATATCTTTCATGCTACGTTCAGCAAAAAAATTTAAATTGTGTATTATCAAAATTATCTGATTTTATGTAACTAGCAAGAAACAGGTGGTCTCATAATTCTCGCCGGCACTGGTTTATCTTCTTTAATTCTGATTTTGCTAATTGATTTCAACTTGTCAGTGAAAAACCGGAGAATTTAGAAAATGAAGTTTTACTTTTAAATTTAAATTTTCTTGTAGGAAGTCTAAAACATTCTAAAAAATCTAAAAGATTACAAAGAATTTTGAGAGGATTTAATGATAACATATGGAAAATTAAAAATCTTTTAGAAGATTCCAAAAGGTTGACGATAGTGATGCATTTCGAGACTTTTCGAGACAAATTCGAGATTTCCTCGAAAAATGGCCAGATGAGTTCAAAATTGAACAGAGATCGAGATTCTCGAATAAAAATCGAGAATCTCGACTCGAGATCTCGATTTTTCGAGAAATCTCGACTCGAGATCTCGATTTTTTATTTGGGATTCGCGATCTCCATTCAATTTTGTTCTCATTTGATCATGTTTCGAGAAAATCTCGAATTTGTCTCGAAAAATCTCGAAATGCATCACTAGTTGACGAAAAGTCCAGAAGATTTCATAAAAGACTTCAGAAAATTTTAGAGAATTCCAAAAATTTTGAAAGTCTTTAAATTTTGGGATTCTAAATAGGAGTCAAAGATTTGTGAAGATTTTTGAAAATTTAGGAGAATTGCAGCAGACTTATTTCGGGAATTTGATTTGTTGAAAATTTAATAATTCGGCAATTGTGTTATTGATAATTTAAACTTAATCGTTAAAATTATTGAACGTATCGTTAAAAATATTTTTTATGAATATTACAGAATTATAGAGCCTTTGATAATATTTTTATGATTTTATTGCTAGTTTAGTTGCAGTCATTAAAATATTAACTGCGATATTTTTTATCCTCTTTCTTGTTAAACGACAATGAAGTTTAACATTTAAGGATGGAATACATATAATTGTGCTAATAAAATTTGAGATTTCTTATAAAAAGTTTGTTTTCAATAATATTTTTCTGCTTCCATGGTATTTTTAAAAGAAAAAAATCATGTTGAGTGACTAAGAACTACTCTTTTCTTTTTGAAAAAAGGATTCCCTGATTTCCCCTAAAATTAAACTACTGAATCGCTGTGATCCCTGGTATTAAACGAATCAAAAAAAGGTTTGTCAAAAAGGGCCCTATCTAATATCTGAATAAAGCATCTGAATTGCGCAGAATTTAATGTTATTCAGGTACTTTATTCAAATGCTAGTTAGGTCCCTTTTTGACAAACGGCTTCAATTTATAATTGTGCATTTCGAACAGCGCAATTATAAAAAAGAATCAATGCTAGAAGTAAGAGACTGATGCCTACATTTCTGCACATAGAAAAATAGAAAAAAAAAAGAAAGTAAAAACCGATAATTAATTCGGTCACGTCCTGGCATTCTATTCAACGAAAGCCCATCGCTTCTGCGCTCTCTATCTCTTTCATGCCCTTCCACTCTCGATCTTCGTTTCTCATCCATCGCTGCCCTTCTTGTTCCTAATTTTCTTGGATGCTTTTTTGCTTTTTCTTTTTCTTATTGGGTTGGTGAAAATACCATGACCCCTCTTACAGTTGAGCTTGATATCTACAATGGCCGAGTAAACGAGAAAAGCTCGTACGAGATTGGCCCTCTTTTTCCGATCATTCTACTTGAGTAGATTCGTATTTGCCAAAATGCCGAATCACGTCATGTCTACAACACAGTTCTACGTTTCCGAACTTTCCAAGGTATTTTTCTTTCCAAATTTTACAGATACGACCATTATAAGAAGAAAAGTCGACAAAAGTAAAATACGAGGACGAATTTAAATTTTAAAACAGATACCGGATCCAAAATTATAAATAAAACACCATTTCCTTTATTTCGAGAAAAAATGACAAGAGAAATCATTCTGAGATTTTCAATCGACATTAGACAATTAACGCCGCTATCGTGGATTCAGGCCGAGAGGAGTTTCACCTTTCAATGTACTTTGGCGAGGGAGGCGGAAATTAAAATCGATCATTGCAATGATATATCTCGTTCGATACACATCGAATTGAAAATTCCTCGTTACAGGCGCAACTGTGCTGCCATGGCTTTAAAAGCTGTGTTTTAATCTGATTAATTAATGACAATCCAATTACTAGACGGGGCGTATGTAAGTTTTCGAAAGTGCAAGTAACCGAACCAGCATTTCCCAAATGTGAAATAAAGGTGAAATAAAAAATCAGTAAATTGAAAATTCGGAAATCTGAAAATTCGGTAATATGAAAATTCGTTAAAATGAAAATTCGATAAGATGCAAATTCGGTAAAATAAAAATTCGGTAAAATCAAAATTCGGGAATCTGAAAATTCGGTAAAAGACAAATTCGGGAATCTGAAAATTCGGCAATTTGGGGATTCGGTAAAAATTTTTTCGGTATAATGTTGGTTCGGTTGCATACACTTTCGGTAAGTTACATCATATGCCCCGCCAGTGATTTAATATTCTGTTATTGAATTAGAAATAGGAAAATAAAATCTTGTGACCCTTTTTCCGGTAATTTTTATTTTCGGTTTGGAATGGTCGCCAAATTCAATTTTTCCCAATGAAGGGACAGGATGAGCGGCGAAATTGACGCAAGTCCTGACAAATTGCTTGGGATTTGATTTCATAGTTCCGCAAATTTAAATTGCAATTATTAAAAATATTTGATTGCTATTCTTTAACTACATTTGTTTTTGTTTCCTGATGCAGTGACATTTAATTATAGAATTTCCATTGATCTGGTTTGACGTTTATTATTCGTCAGAGGGTTGATAAACTCGTATGTGAAAGTTTTAACGTAATTACGAAGGCCGGAGTGAGAAAATTAATCTGAATTTCGATAACGGTACGAAGACACCAAGAACAAGGATAGAACTTGTTCACATCAAAGAGC
Source organism: Euceroptres primus (assembly GCA_037177015.1). NCBI lineage: Eukaryota > Metazoa > Arthropoda > Insecta > Hymenoptera > Figitidae > Euceroptres > Euceroptres primus. The sequence goes on from JBAGKK010525301.1 coordinate 5,836, forward strand.
ACCCTTTCAAAAATGATTAATAATTTTATTATTATTTAATTAATATACATAATGTATAAATGTTATAAATTTATAAATGTATAAATTATTCAACAATTTTTTAATATTTCGTTATAAATATAAATTTCAATACTCATTTCAATATAAAGTTTCATTTTAAAATCTAGAGATGATAATAAAAAATTAGAAGCATTTATTTTTCTCTATTATGTACACATTTATGTTCATATTTATTACGTTACTTTGAAGTAAATGGTTCTTGATATCGCACTCCTTTCCCATTGATATCAATGAACTTCCAGAAAGCTATAAGCTTTTATTACTCGTTATCCTTACGTATACAGGTGCACTGAAACGTTTTTCCTCTGGCTGACATCTCAGAGGAGTCGTTAAGAATAATAGACGACTTATATGCATTCTTTCTTAGAAAATACATATATATTTTCTTTATTTTTTTTTCATCCTTCTACTTTTTTTAGTAGGAAAAAAAGCTATATATTTTTGGACAACTGTTTATCATAGATTCGCCGGTTGGAGGAAAGCTGACTGGGCCAGGGAGATTGAAAGTTTCAGAGGATTTTCTCGATGCGTCTGTTTTGAAAAAGAAAACAGACTCGATTATTGAAGTGGACCATGTCGTCTCTCTCACTCTCTATTTCTAATATCAGAAAGGTCCTTCTTCCTGTAACCCTCTCAACATACTGACCCAGATGTGCCAGAAACTCTCTTGGCACGGTGGCCAATTCACGAGTCTATAGTACTTACAATATTATCTTTTTTTAACAATTAATAAATTCCTGAAATCGTTAACGCAGTAGCCAACTAAAGGATATCATGCCAAGAGCAATATTATAGAACAAGTATCTCACTTGGTAATGTGTGTGAATAAAATTGGAAAAATACAGATTTATTTTCACGAAAGATAATTAGGGAGGAGATACTGGCAGATTGTGCAGTTGCAAGTCTGGTTGATGTTTAGGTAATCGGTGTAATATATCTAGACGTTCTAGTTACGTCGGCGTCGCGTCGGTCAGTTCGTCAGTTGGGCAGTCTTTCGTTGTTCAGTATATGTTCAGTGTTCACAACACACAGTATGTGTTCTTTGAAAAATTATGAACTCGACTGGAAGCACGTAGCCGAGAAGAACTTTACTCCTCTTGAGTCTTGACTCCCAACGCTGAAACGGTAACGATCTCTCAGCAACCCTCTCAACATCCTGACCCAGCTGTGCCGGATCTTGGCACGTTCTCCAATCCACAATTTCTCATGATGGCGTTTCTAATCCTATAACTATATTAGGTACAGGTTTTATTCGCTACTTGAGTATATCAATTGTTCCAACTCTACTTAACGGTATGTGATACATAATGACGTCACGAATTACCGACCGATTTTTTATTTATATTCAGCGGATTTATTAAGAGAGAAATGCAAATATAACGCTGAAATTTGAGGATATAATAAGAAATATATCAAGGAATCGATGTCTGGTGCGTTTCAATTTTTATTTTGAAACTTTTTTTTAAGCATTAAACTGAAATGCACCACTCATCGATTCCTTTATATTTTCCTTATTATTTCCTCAAATTTCAGCATTACATTTGCATTTCTCTCTTAATAAATAAAATAAAAAATCGGTCGGTAATTCGTGACATCATTAATTATCACATACCCTTAACCACTTTCAAAAATACATGGGGCAAAAAAAATGTTGAACTGAAGGTCACCATCGATCGATTTCTTGTGAGGTTCCCAAAAAAAGTGAACACGTTTTTTTTTTCTTAAAAAATTTAATATTAACATTGGGTTCTTGAAGTTTCCCATAAGATTAACATGGGGAAAAAGACAAATGTTTGTAAATCTTTTTTAAAACGAGAAAATGTATAATTAACCATAGGAACTAACTTATATCACCTGATGGAAACTCGTCAAGGAATATGAATCCATCATTAATTTTTCATTTCAACCATCCTGAAACTCTTTTACGGTGCTCCAAAAACCACCCCCATAGTAGGGTAATCATATAGTTTGACGGAATATTGACATTAATTATCACTTTTTTTCCATTTTTTTTTTCACAGATCCACATTAGCAGATATTCATTAGTTCATTGTAATTAAAAATTTTTTAAACTTCCTGTGAATTGTTTAAACAATTGTTTCCTCATAAAGGAAGCTTTATAAAGATGAAAATTTTCGAATCTCATTTTTTGTCATTTCTCGACCTAGTTCGAGCCCAGGAATCCGAAAATGAGGTTGTTCGTACTCGTTTAATTGAAATTATATTAAAGTCGAACTTTGTGAAAGGATTGTGCTGGATAAGCAGTACGTAGATCTGGGAACTTTGATTTGAGTAACAACACTAAGAACTTTCATTTTTGAAAGCCAACAGGTTTATTGTAATCACAAATATGCAACGAAGGCGTCCAAACAATCGCGAAACATTGATAAAAAATAGAATACGCGAGGTATGTATCAAGATTCGTTAGACAGAGCGAAGAAGAGAAAATTTGGTACTCTATAAACATGTGGATTACACGACGTTCAAGAGCTCTCTGAAGTCAAGCTTATTGGGTACGGCGCGAGGGGCAAGGACCTGATCATGTGATAAATACAAATTTTTTCCAATTGGCGCGAATTCATATAAGAGTCCTAACAGAGGTTCTTAAAAAATGTGTGTGTATGCGAGTTTCAACAATACTTTTTTAAAGATAACTCGCAAATGAATTGCACTAGGGTCACGAAATTTGGTGGAATTATAATCCCAGATAACGCCCATTATTTATTAGAGTTTGAGTCGGAACAGATAAGAAGCATTTTTTCGATTATATATTTTTCTTAACATTCTTTTTAGATGTTATTTTTTTGCAATTTTGTTTATAGGGGAATTGTGTCTAAAATGGACACCTTTGCATTAATCAGCTTGATATTTTCAGTTTTCAGAAATTAACCCATTAAGGCCCAGGCAAAAACTGGGGCACATAGTATAAAAATAACTATTCCATTCATAGCATAATGGAAAAATAAAATATACGTATTTTTTCTTCTGTTATTTTCAATTGTTTATAAAAAATTATTTAAACAATTTATACTGAAACTCATTATTTTAAAAAACTGACTACACCAATCAATTCTACAGGAAGAATGATAAAGAAAATCTATATAATATTTCTTAGTCAGACTTCAGTTTGTTAGTATAAAACGGTCATAAACAATTGCATGATGGAGTGAAAGTGACTATCTCAAGTCTCAAGCAAAATCCGAGTCAGATAGAATCAAACTAACTATTCCATTTATAGCATAATGGAATAATAAAATATACGTATTTTTTCTTCTGTCATTTGCAATTGTTTATAAAAAATTATTTAAACAATTTATACTAAAACTCACTATTTAAAAAAAAACTGACTGCACCAATCGATTTTACAGGAAGAATGATGAAGAAAACACATATAACATTTCTTAGACAGACTTCAGTTTGTTAGTATAAAACGCTCATAAACAATTGCATGATGGAGAACGAAAGTGACTATGTCAAGTCCCAAGCAAAATACGAGTCAGATAGCATCATACTAATTATTGCATCCAGAGCAAAATGAAAAAATAAAATATACATATTTTTTCTTGTGTCATTTGCAATTGTTTATAAAAAATTATTTAAACAAATTATACTGAAAGTCATTATTTTGAGAAACTGAATGCGCCAATCGATTCTGCGAGAAAAATGATGAAAAAAACCTATATAACATTTTTTTGTCATAGTTAAACTTGTTAGAGTAAATTCTTTCTTTTTACATATTCAGTACACTCCCGCTAACTGCAAGTTCCGTATGTTCCACTTTTTGCCACTTCTCCTCCACACATATTTTGAAGCACACTCCATTGTGTCTCCGACTTGAGAGACTGCGAGTGGCTGCGAGTCTCTGCGCATGTTCCAAAGTGCGAGCTCCAACGCAGCGTGGTTATACGACGGAGCAGAGTGGGTGGTGTACTCAATAAGTGCCGAATTCTTGGAATTATACTCCCCTACAGCCCCGCCGGACTGGCACTTACCGGGAATGTACTGTATATGTAAAAAGAAAGAATTCACTCTAACAAATTTAAGTATGACAAAAAAATGTCATATAGGTTTTTTTCATCATTTTTCTCGCAGAATCGATTGGCGCATTCAGTTTTTCAAAATAATGACTTTCAGTGTAATTTCTTTAAATAATTTTTTATAAACAATTGCAAATGACACAAGAAAAAAAAGGTATATTTTATTTTTTCATTTTGCTATGGATGCAATAATTAGTTTGATGCTATCTGACTCGGATTTTGATTGGGACTTGACATAGTCACTTTCACTCTCCATCATGCAATTGTTTATGACCCCTTTATACTAACAAACTGAAGTCTGACTAAGAAATGTTATATATGTTTTCTTCATCATTGGTCCTGTAGAATCAATTGGCGCAGTCAGTTTTTTAAAATAATGAGTTTTAGTATAAATTGTTTAAATAATTTTTTATAAACAATTGCAAATGACAGAAGAAAAAATACGTATATTTTATTTTTCTATTATGCTATGAATAGAATAGTTAGTTTGATGCTGTCTACCCCAGTTTTTGCCTGGGCCTTAATGGGTTAAATAATTTCTAGAAAATGAATCTGATAAACGCTTATTTTTCTGTTAATTTCAGCTCAAAAGTTGTTAAATGTCATATGATAATATTTTATTTATCATTGTAACATTTTTATTATATAGATTTCACGAAATATTGTAAAATATGAGTTAAAATAGGGTATGTTTCTATTGAGGTTAAAAGTGCAATAAATTATTATTTATAAACAAATTATTGTTGTCAAAAAAATAAAAAATCAAGAATATAGTTTCAAAACATGAAGTTTTTTTTGCATTAAATAATTTAAAAATAAAAATTTTCTTGAAATAGGTTTCATAACCTTAGTTTACGGTAAAACAGAATGTTTAATTTTAACAGTATCAACGCTACGAATTGAAAGGTTATGTTTCAGCACTACAATGAATTGAAAAGATTATCCAATTTGTTCAAAGTTTTAATGTATTGTTCACTTTCAAATTATTTTAGAATAGCTTAACCACTATAAATTATTTACTTTAAGTGATTATTTCTTATAAAAATAAATATATAAATATGACGTAGCATTTAGGATAATATTTCTACCAGGAGTAGACAGATGGCGCAAAATTCTTTTTGGCTGACCGTTTTATACACACACGATTATGACCATTTTATCCGAGTCGACATTTTATTATAATATTTATTTTATGTTTCATTGATTGAGTCACAATTATAAATTGTTACAAAGCTTAAACGAAAGTTTAGAGAACGAACTATAATATACCAATAACAATGGCAATTTTAACATATGCTAAAGCATTCAATAATGTAATTTAATTTTGAAGTAACATTTTATCATAAAGTAGGTGAAATCTATAATCACATTTTATTATGTCAATTTACATATTACATATTATTACATATTATTTACATATTACAATTTACATTTCACAATATTTTCGTACAAAAAACTAGCGTTTACTTATTTTAACCAATTAATTATTAAAAATTGACCGTTTTAGCGGAGTGACCGTTTTAGATACAATTCCCGTAGTCAAGAAAATTTTTTCTAGTTTTGGAGGTTGTAATGAAATACACCTTATTCTACCAAAAAAGATTGAGGTTGATTGATTACATATCTTAATATACCAAGAAGTAAATTTGAAAAATTTGAAATTTTCAATAATTTTTATCATTGTTTTTTTTAAATATGGTGTAGTATTTACTTGATAAAAATGAATGTAATGTTTGTAATCATCTTAAAACAAAAAATTTCTCAACTAATTTTTTTTTGGAATTTTGAATTTATTCGTTTATAAGTAAAACTTTTTTTCCATGTTGGGAATATAGCAATATTATAAGAACCAAAATTCCTTTTGACAAGACGAATCGACTGACCTATTTTAAAATCTTTTATGACCAATTATAATTGTTTTATATAAAATTAAAATTTTTTTACGTTTCTATCAAAGAAAGTTTTTCAATTTTGAAAATATAGCAATATTAGAACAACCAATTTTATTCCTTTCGATGAGACAAATTGATTGGCCTATTTTAAAATATTTTATGACCAACTATAATTATAATAGATAAAATTGAACTTTTTTGTTCATGTTTATATTAGGAAAAGTTTTTCAACTTTTGGAATATAGCAATATTATAAAAACGAAATTTATTCTTTTTGCCGAGATTGACGTATGACTTATGTATATACAAACCTTCTATGACTAGGATTAGGAATTAAGAATAAGAAATTGTTAAAAAAAAAACAACCTTTTAGAGGAGTCACGTTAGACATTAAAAATAAAAAACTTGGAAACCCGGCGGCGTTCCACCGATTTGAATGAAACCTTTTGCATTGTGTTGCTAAAGATGTGTAATGAAAAGTTAAAAAAAATATCTCTTCACTAATTGTTATTTATTTGTTTAAACAAAGATTTCCGTAAAATCGTTTTTAAAGTTGAATAACTTGAACAAACGCAGTCCCAAAGTCACGAAAATAGTGTATTTATGTATCTGGCGGTTGCTAATTATAAATTTAAGGGTGAGAAAATGCAAAATGGTGGCCAATTTTTTTTAACATTTAAAAAAATTTTTAAAAACTCATAAATTATTAATACTTGACATACATATTCCTTAAGGCATTGGTAAATAACAGAAAATAAGTTGGACTTGAAATGAAGGGTGAAACCATCCTTAAATCGAGCAAAACACCCCCAAAAAATGCTTTTTAACGTTTATCTTGGAAAGGGTGCATCGAAAACAAATGATTTTTTTTCAGAAAAATATTACTTATAATTTACAATAAGAATGCTGGTATGAACTTTTCCTCTGCGGGTCATACTTTCTGAGTAATCGACCCTCAGAGTAGTGGGTGAGTTGTACCGCGCAAGGGGCACGCTCCTTCCGTAGCTCATATCTCGAAAGGGGGTCGTTTTTGAATAAAAGTGTATATAACTGAAATTATGCAGAATTTTCCGTTCTACAATTTAAGTCTTATACATTTTCCTCAAAAAAC
>JBAGKK010525312.1:0-12934 GCA_037177015.1 Euceroptres primus
ATAAAAGATTGACTGGAAATTTATCTTGAAGATGAGCCCAGGAACATTAAAAAACGTTAAATATATTTATATTTTATTAAAGAAATTATGAGTGAAACAGTTTTATTAAATTGCTCTAAACAATTGTATGTGACGTATTTGTAATTTTTATTGATTTATTTTATGAATTTATTTATGAAGAAATAAAGTAATAAACCTTCGATTTTTCGGATTTTGATGATGACGATAATGGTCCATAAATATCCTCGTGCACTTCTTTATGATGACTTTTCAAATGTCTCATTAAACCGCTAGTATTCGAATATTTCATTTTGATTAGTCGCTCCTCATCTTTTGATTTTTTGCACAATTTACATTTCGCAAATTTTTCTTTTTCAGCATCAATTCCATACTCAAATATATTTTTTAGTTTTTCTGCTCTCTCAGTCTTAGTTCTTTTACAATGTTCAAACCTAATATGTTATAAATTAAGGGGTTAGTTTTGTAAAGTCAATTTATTTTTTAAATTAATTTAATATACACGTAAAATCATTACTCTGGTGAGCTCGAAGCTTCCAATGATCTTTTACGGCCTTTTTGTTCTCCATCATTTGATTCTATGTCGATATTTTCTGCATTCTGTTCCATTATTTTGAAAAGTTTTGCCAAATGTCAAGCTCTAAAAGTCATCGACAAAATCGCCCGATCTTGCTCGCATATTCCAGTCGGGACGGGACGAGATTAAACAATTGAAAATCGAAAATTCTCGTTAACAAAAATATCTCGAACACGGGCAATATCATGCGACATATGAGAAACTCTCGTCTCGGCGTTCATCTCTAAAAAGATCCCAATTTAACATTTTAAACTGAAAGGTTTCCAAAAATTTAATAATTTAAAACTTGAAATACTTACAATTGTAAAATTCTAATTTAAAATCAAGGGAGTTTTAATGCATTGAAAAAAGTAACTCCTTCTACCTCCCATAATTTGATGTGATATAAAATAATATTTGATTAAATTTTTTTTAAACTTCTAACAATCCTTTCAAGAAAATAAATTCACTATTATTTCCTGTTTTCCGATCCAGCAGCCACCCTGACAATTGCTCAAAACATGAATTACATTCCAAACTTTTCGTTGAATTTTTTATACGGTTCAAATCAATTTAATTTACTTATTGGAATACTGCATAATTTAGGATACTCCCGGTGAGAGGGCTCAATAAACTATGTGGAGGTTATTTTAATATCGTTTCTTCTCTAGATCTATTCTTTATTATTATGAGTCAGTTATAATCTTAATTACTTTTCTGAGTTTTATATTGTATTTACCTAATTATTATAAAATCAAGAGGGAGAATTTTTTAAAGTTACTATAGCTTATTTTAATACTCTTAACTATTGAAACCAAGAAACAACCCACGTCTGTATTCAATAAAACTGTTCATATGCGTGATGGACATAAACTTGTAATTGTACATACAGAATGCGACGCACATGTGCGCATGAAAAAGCTAATATAATTTGTAAAAGTATTGCAAACATAATATTAATAATAGATTATTCACTTTTAAATTTTAATAGGTCGAATTTGTTTTTTAATTTTAATTGGATTAAGGACTCACGTGGAAAAATTCTACGGAAAGCGTTCCACGGAAATTCCATGTGGAAATTACACCTAGAAATTCCATACAAAAAATTTCTGTATCGAATTTATAGTTTCAATTTCGAAATGGAAATTTTCGTAGAATTTCCACACGGAGTTTCCATAAAATTTTTCCACGTGGGGATAAAAAAATATTGAAAAAATATGATTTTTTTACACGTGTTTCGAAGGATTCTAAATCAATAATTGTGTGTAAAAATTTTTAATTTTTTTAAAAATTTTAAATTAAAAAATCTTTTAAGAAAAAAATTTTGTATTAAAAATTTTTTTAACGTTTCAAAGGTATCTAAATCGATCGGTGTCTACGATTTTTTACACTTTTTTCTGAGAAAAAAAAACTTTTGTCTGGCTTAGAAAATTGTATGAAAATGTCTTCCAGAAAACTAAAAATATGGAATAATATTTTTTGCACGTTTCAAAGAAATCTCAATCGAACGAATTTTTACAGGTTTTTTTTTTTTTTTTGAAAAAAAAGTTATTGATAGGACTTTGAAAATTTTTGAAGTTTTTTTCTGACGATTGTTGACAACTTGAAACGCGCATACGTGAAATCAATCCGTAATACTATACAATTATTTCGATTTTTAAATACAAATTCTAGACTTGCAATTTTATTATTAATAGTTAATCAGAGAATTGCATTGTAGAAAAATCTTTAAATTTCAATTGGGGTCAGAATTTATACTGAAGGATCGGAAGGCGACTGAAAAATTATGAAAGAGAACAACTAAAAATTAAATTTATGTTTATATAATTATTAATTTTTGGATTAAGAATCACAAAAATATTTATACGAATTTGAATGTAGCGCGCGTTGAACAGATGACTCACGTAGTCAACTGTTTGTGGTTGGGAGACTGTTTGACCAGCATTACAGCTGAAACTTCCTGTTTCCTCCAGTCACCATCATGCTCGAGTTACGTTTACGACAAGCGTGTACCGCGTGGACCGGCGTATGTTCTTTTTCTGTGTTTTTTGCGGAGACGTCGTACGAGTCGCCTTGTATTTATTACTTGTGTTATTTTGTGTGCTTCCCGTGCTTACACATCGCCTGTGCCTTACTCATTCCACGCGCAGGATTTGTGAGAAAACGTGCCGAAGTCCAAAAAATCAATTTTCAAATCATTGATGTTGAATAAGTTTAATGTGCGTTCGTCCTGCGTGACGCGTCGCTTGTTAAGCTCGAGTTGTGCGCATGAGTGAGGAGTGTGAGAGATCACGGTTTATACGACGTTCGTTAGTTGCCTTTGAGCGTTGTACGAGAGAGGCTGCACACGCTGTGTAATAAACAGAAACAGAGTTGTTTCATTTTCATTATTGAGTGAGTTTCGTTATTTCTTTTATACCAGTCTCCCATTCTCACATTTCACGCAATAATAATTCAACAGGTTATGGGCCCAGTCACCCTAACTGCGTTAGAGATTGTGAGGGAGGCAGGCGCGAGTAGAACCACGGTACACGAAACACGAGATCTGTACGGAAGCGGCCATCTTGGCGAAAGTTTTCTCTTCGGAGGATTAACGCACGATCGCGAGTGAAAAGAATCAAACATGTCTGAGGCAATCTCGACACGTAACGTAACGAAATTTAATGGACAGAACTTCCAAGGGTGGAAGTTTCAGATGAAAGCCTTATTTATAGCACATCGCATATATGACGTGGTTCTAGGGACGCCACAAATACCGGCAGGTGACAGTCGGGACGAGGCACAGGCAACGTGGTCTGTAGGCAATGCGCGCGCGATGGAATCTGATCAGTTGCGACCATTGTTGATTTGTTCAACGGCTAAAGAGATGTGGGACGCTTTGTCCAGAGTGCACGAGCAGAAATCTGCGTCGCACAAGCTGATGCTGATGTCGCAGTTGTACGAGTATCGGATGTCCCCGGGGGACTCGATTGTAAAGCATGTGGCTAACGTACAAAATATAGCGGCAAGGTTGCTTGACGTGGGTGAGACAGTGTCGAACACAACGATAATGGCTAAAATACTCGGCAGTTTGTCATCGAAATACGCGGCTTTTCAAACGGCATGGGACAACGGCATGCAGACGCTTGAAAACTTACAGGAGCGTTTAATCCGTGAAGAAATTCGATTGTCCGTGGACGACGAAGCTCCTGGAGTTTTTATGGCGTAGAAGAAAACGAGTGCGCAAAAACATGGCAAGCCGAACGCGGAGGACTCGAAGAAAACACGAAGACAGAAAGACAAAGTGAAGTGTTTTAAGTGCCACGAAAAAGGGCATTTTGCAAAAGAATGTAAAAATAAAAAGCGGGAAAAAGACGATAGTAGCTCGAGCGAATCACATGATTGCGCCTTTGTCATGGAGAAAACGAGTGGAAATCGGTCGGCAAACGTCGGTAAGGAAGGGAGTGCGAAGCTTTCTGACGGTATAGTGAATTCTGTGCTGAGCGCAAGTAAGCGAGAAATCTGGCTTACCGACAGCGGTGCGTCAAGATACATCACGAATCGACGTGAATGGTTCAGCGAATACCGCGAGTTGACCGACGGCGGCACTGTAACGCTCGGGGTCGACAAAGAGTGCAGAGCGGTCGGTGAAGGGACGATTGATATCGAAAAATTCGTCCATGGCGCTTGGTATCCGTCGAGAATCGAAAAAGTGTTGTATACTCCGCAGACGAAGAAGAATCTCTTCTCGGTTGGTCAGTACACCTCGAGGGGTTATGAGGTGTTTTTCTCAGGGAATCAAGTTGAAATTCGCGAGTGCGGGAAAATTGTGGCATACGGTGTGAAACAAGAAAACCAAATTTTCCGTATGTTGTTCCGTATAAAATACGCCAAAGAGGTTGACGAAGCAAACATCGCAAAAACGGGGCTTTAAGTGTGGCACGAGAGATTCGGACACGTGAACGGTAATGCGATGCAAGAGCTAGTGAAGAAAGGCCTCGTGGAAGGAGTCGATCTGCCGAAAATGGGTGACGTTTTTCGTGACATATGTCAAATTGGTAAATCACATCAACAGGCGTTTCGAAGTGAGCGTGTGCGCGCGGCCACGAAGCCTGGTGAAGTCATTCATACGGACGTGGTTGTGCCAATGAATGTCGAGTCTCAAGGAGATGCGTGGTTTCTCCTAACTTTCAAAGACGATGCAACGAGCTTTCGTCATATTTATTTTCTCAAACACAAAAGTGACGTGTTCGACAAATTTCGTGAGTTCGACAAATTGGTGGAAAATAAATTCGGAAGAGTAATGCGTGTGTTGCGGTCGGTTAATGGACGTGAATTCCAAAACAAAAAGATGGACGAGTATCTCGAGTCTCGTGGTATCGAACGCGAGTGCACCGCTCTGTATACGCCCGAACAAAATGGGAAGGCAGAACGCAACAACAGGACAATTATTGAGAGTGCCAGGACGATGCTGCACGCGAAGGAGCTCCTTAGAAGGGAACTCTCTATAGTCTCCCTCTATAGGCAGAAGCGTGTAATACAGCGGTCTACCTGATGAATCGCGCAGGATCGTCGAGCGCTAGGAATTGAGCGACACCGTACGAAGGATGGATGGGAATAAAACCCAATCTGAAGCATTTGCGCATTTTTGGCTCCGAAGCGTTTGTCAATGTGCCGAAGCAGTAAACGACGAAGTTCAACGCTCGAGCGTGAAGAATGATCCTCGTGGGATATGAAAATAATTCGTCGAACTACTGAGTCTACGACCCGCAATCGAAGAAAGTGTCGGTGTCGAGAGACGTAGTGTTTCGCGAGAAAATCGGTAAGATAACTCTGCCGGTAAACGGTGATTCGTGCGATGAAATAGTACTGCCCAAAGCTGAAAGAGAAGCTGTCGAGGAATGGGGCGCGAACGAAGAGCGAGAGGACGACAACGATGATGTCTTTCTAGCAGCCGTCGAAGAAGCGGTGAATGAGAGACCAGAGTTGGTCGTCCAAGCACCGCGCATTGAACCGGAGCATAACCTGAGAGATCGTGGGTCATTACGAAGACCGTCCCGTTACGAGAGCAACGTGGTCGAGTATGACGTGCCAACGACGTATGAAGAAGCGAGGATTCATCGAAGTGGATTGGTGAAATTAAAAAGGAGCTCGAAACACACAACGAGAACGAGACGTAGTCACTGGTCGAGAGAAGACCGGAAATGAAGATTATTGATTCCAAGTCTTCCTTTCGAATCAAGGAAGACACTACGGGAAACGTTTGTCGATATAAAGCTCGGCTTTGTACTCGTGGGTTCATGCAACGTAAAGGCGTGGATTTCACCGAAACGTTTGCACCCGTCGTTCGATACGACTCAGTGCAAGTGCTGCTTGCTGTTGTTGCTGAGAAGAACTACAATTTGGCTCAATTCGATGTACAAACGGCGTTTCTGTACGGCAAGCTGGACGAAGAAATCTTCATGGAGATCCCGGAGGGTCTCAGCGTCCAGGGAAGTTCAGTGAAAAGTGTTGTGTGTCGGCTAGAGAAATCTATGTATGGTCTAAAGCAAGCGCCGCGCTGCTGGAAACGTAAGTTTAGCTCATTTTTCCGAGAGTTCAAGTTTCGCGAAACCGATGCAGATCACTGCATTTATGTCGGTGAAGTAAGCGGATCGATAGTGTATTTGGCATTGTACGTTGATGACGGTCTGATTGCAGCGGAATCGAATGAGGTTCTTGAGCGCGTGTTGATGTATCTCGAAAAGTCGTTTAAAATCACGATTGGTGATTCAAGTTTGTTTGTCCGTATGCAAATTGAGCGAAATCGAAATGAGAGAACGGTGTTTGTGCACCAGAGTGCGTATGGGAGGCGTGTGGTGGAAAATTTCGGTATGAGCGACGCGAAATCGCTGAGCGTGCCAGCTGAACCGCACGTAGCTTTAAATCCCGTAGTCAAGGGAGAGGAAAAAGTCGAGAAAGTTCCGTTCAGGGAAGCTGTCGGATCGTTTATGTTCTTAGCGATAGTTTCGCGTCCGGATATAGCTCACGCGGTAAACTCAGTAAACATATTCCTAAATAATTATAGTAACGATCACTGGCGAGCTGTAAAACGTATACTGGCGTATCTATCGGGGACAATTGGTCATGGTATCAAGTTTCGCGGCAGTGGAAGCGAGCTCGTCGGCTATTCGGATGCCGATTACGCGGAAGATGTAGAAACACGCAGATCGACAATTGGATATGTGTTCCAGCTCGCAGGTGATTCGATAACGTGGGCCAGTCAGCGTCAAATATTAGTTACGCTAAGTACAACCGAAGCAGAATACGTTGCTGCCTCGGTAACGTCTCGAGAGGCGATATGGATAAGAAGATTGTTATCAGATATCGGATGTCCATGTGTGGGTGCCACTGATATTTGTGGACAATCAAAGTGCCATCAGGCTAGTCAGGAACCCAGAATTCCACAAGCGCACAAAACACATTGACATTCGCTATCATTATATTCGCGAAAAGGTCGAAGAAAAGGTGTTGAAAATAGAGTACGTTCAAACAGAACGGCAGAAAGCCGATATTTTCACAAAGGTTCTACCGAGGGAGCGTTTCTGCATGCTAAGAGAAAGTATTGGTATGGGTGAGTGTGGAACGCGCATAAACAGTTGGATAAGTGTTGGATAAGTTTAATGTGCGTTCGTCCTGCGTGACGCGTCGCTCGTTAAGCTCGAGTTGTGCGCATGAGTGAGGAGTGCGAGAGATCACGGTCTATACGACGTTCGTTAGTTGCCTTTGAGCGTTGTACGAGAGAGGCTGCACACGTGGTGTAATAAATAGAAACAGAATTGTTTTATTTTCATTATTCAGTGAGTTTCGTTATTTCTTTTATACCAGTCTCCCATCCTCATATTTCACGCAATAATAATTCAACAATTGATTCTGTTATTTTTGAACTGCTGCAATGCTTTGAGCAAACCAAATTCGCTATTTTTTTTTATATATTTCATTAATTATTAAGGGGGAACCTGGTTTAGGACGCTTAAAATCAGGTATTTCTTTGTGAATTTTTGAAAAATAAAGTATTAAGGAAACCTTTTTAAAACTTTTAGGATATATTTGTACACATCTTAAAAAGAAAAAAAAATTCATTTAGAGTTAAAAATTTTAAATTTTTTCGACTCCCGACCGTCTTGCTGGCGAAGGTGATGAATTTATGTACACTCTAGCACCTCCAATTTTTGTCTGAAATAAAAAATCCAGAATTCTCTTATTTGTAATGAAATTACGCTGTCGATGAACCTAAGACATTTATGAAAAAAAATCTTAAATATTTTTTTGCATAAATAATAGGAAAATTTTTGGTGAAAATTGATTTTTTTTAAGTTCCGTCATTTTCGTAATTTTTAGAGTGTAAACAAATTCATCACTTCCGACAGGGAGGCGGTCGGGAGATGTCCGCACGGCTCTTCCTAACTCAACAATTTTTAACTCTAAATGAAGTTTTTTTTTCTTTTTTAAATGTGTACGAATATATCCTATAAGTTTTAAAAAGGTTACTTTACTTTGTTTTTCAACCATTCACAAAAAACACCCGATTTATAAATAGATTTCCATTCGTCGCTCGTAAGTAGAGGCGGTATACAGTTGGGCGGAGTGAAAATGCTCAAAAAGATCGGATCTTTTGTGCCTAGTGAAAAAAAGTTGTGGTTTGGCATCAGAAAGAAGGTAAAAAAAATTTTCAAGCAAAAAAATTTTTTCCTATAGGAGGGTAATTATGGCGAATTTTTTTTACATGTAGTTTTCAATGATGAATAATAATATGAAATCCAAAATTGAAAAAAAAATTTTCTCCATGTTAGAATTTTTTGAAAACGTCAAAAAATTATGTCTTCGAAAAATTAAAAAATGTTGTTTTTCTGAAATATTAAAAAAAATATTTATTTTAAAACAGTTGAACATGTCGAGCCGAAAATCCCTCCAGTTTGAATCAAAGAAGCGTGCCTTTTTTTAAATTCATAAAAAAAATTTTTTCATATTTTTTCACGCTTAAAAATGGCAATTTTAAAAAATTTGTAGATTTTCAAACGCGAAAGAAAATATGAAAAAATTTTTTTTTGTTTAAAACCAAAAATATGGCTCGCTTCTTTGAATCAAACTAAAGAGATTTCCGGCTCGACATGTTCAATTTTTTAAAAATAAATACTTTTTTTAATTTTTCAAAAGAACATCATTTTTGACATTTTCAAAAAATTCTAGGAAGGAGAAAATTTTTTTCAATTTTAGGTTTAAAATTACTATTCATCATCGAAAACTACAGGTAAAAAAAATTCGCCATAATTATCCCTCCCGTAGAAAAAATTTGAAAAATGTTCAAAATTTCGAATTTTCAAGTCAAAAGTCCGACCAGAAGAAATTTTTTTGTTTGAAAAATTGTTTTTATCCCTTCTTTCTGATTGCCAAACCACAACTTTTTTTCACTAGGCTTAAATGATCCGATCAATTTGAGCATTTACACCCCACCCTAGTGTGCAGACAGTCAGTTCAAATTTCATACGGTTTTAAGAAATTTCAACAGATTTGAGGAATTTTAAAGGATTTCAAGTGAATTTAAAAGATTTTAAGAGATTTCATTGAGGAGTTGTTAAATCTGAAAATCAAGTGAAATTTTGAAACATCTTGAAATTTTTTGAAATCACTTCAAATCTCTTAAAATTCTTAAAAATTTCTTGAAATCTAATTTATCTAATTCATGTATCGTAAAGCGTATCTAATTCATGATCTCTTTTGTAATCCCTTAAAATCTGTAAAAATCTTTTGAAATCTATTGAAATCCTTGGAAAAGTTTTGAAATCCTTTGAAAGGGATCAAGGGATTTAAAATTATTTGGAGTAGTTTGATAGTATTTCTTTCTCGAAAAGAAAGAATTAAGCTATCCCTACTAAAAATAAAGTCAGAAATTGTCAAAAGAATGATCAGGAACTCTGACAATTTCTATCCATAATTGTTACGATAATGGATGAATATAGTCAAGAAAAGTCCGTACTGGTCAGGAATCTTCAGAAATAGTCAGAAGAGATTTATGATTTTTTTTTTAGGGTCCCTGCACCTTTTCCCGGTGGTTGACGGTCAGATCTTTCGACTAATGCGCTTATACAATTCACGAATTATTTATAATATTTTAATTTTATTTATGTATTATTCACTTGTTTATATTTCTTCATTGCTATATTGAGACTTTTATGTTTACTATTTCCGTCTGATAATGAATCCAAAAATATTATCTGTTTTTGCATATCTATTACGGTTTACGAGATAATTGAAAAACATTATTGTAACAGTTTTTTCGCAATGTTTTTGGTAATATATAAAAAATTAATATTAAGAAAATGCCATAATTAATAATATTGTCATTATTTGCATGATTTTTTAAATTTACTAACTTCTTGTATTATTTAAATTTTAAGGACAAATTTTATGTATTATACATTATATATTTTACAGGAGGAGCAATTTAGAGGCTGTCCAACACAGAAACTCCAGAAGAGGGCCTCACTTTACAGTTTAATAACAATTCGACTTTTTCAGGTATAGGAA
This sequence comes from Euceroptres primus, assembly GCA_037177015.1. Lineage (NCBI taxonomy): Eukaryota > Metazoa > Arthropoda > Insecta > Hymenoptera > Figitidae > Euceroptres > Euceroptres primus. The sequence continues at coordinate 10,121 of JBAGKK010525312.1, forward strand.
TAATATTTTTTATTACGAAAGAGCAAATAAAAAACTATCGATTGGTATAAAAAACTAAAAATAGATTTTTTGAGCGTTAGGTCCCTTTCTTCGCGGACGGTCACATTTGTAATTGTGAAAGTGCGTAGATTCTGAATTTGTTATTAACAATTTGGTCATTTCTAAATTGCAAAAGTATTTATTTATGAATTTTACATGGCCACTATTTTATTGTAGATTCCAAGAAAGGTCCAGGTTTGGGTCCTGTACCTGCTTCAACACTGCTATAAAACTGTGGCCAGGTGAAAAGGATTAAAATTTATAAATAAAATTTTTTGTAATTTTCAAATTAAAAAATTAATGATTTAAAATTCTAAATCTACATATTTTTTCAATTTCAAATATCTAAAAGTTTCCCTAAAAAGTTGAAACTTGACAATTTTCTTTGGTTATTGGGAATTAGTATCGTTAGGAAGGGTCAAACATGTCAGAAATAGTCTGAGTCGTCAGAAATCGACAGAGGATCATTAAAATATGTTCAGACATAGTCAGGCTTGTCAGGATGGTCAGAAATGGATAGAACTTCTAAAAATTTGTGACTTTCCATGACTTTTTTAGCAGGGATTAAAGAAATTATTTTACTATTTTTAAATTAACATTAAGCTCCTTGAGGCTTAATAGTGAGGGAAAATTAAAAATTTGTCATGGAAAACTCAGTGAATAGACAGGGAATTTTAAAAATGAAGTTTTGCGCCCACCCTGGGCACACTTGGAACATTGGATTTTTCGAAATTGAATTTATGTCGAGGAAAAATCAACGCGTCTTGAATAACTTTAGAAGTAGGATTTATCAAAACCGGAATTGGTTATAAAATCCATCTGAATTTCAGTTCCAATTGAGTAAAATCGAATTGTCCGCATCGATTCGAATTGCGATTCGGTTTTATTCATTTCGAACTGAAATTCGGATGGATTTTACTTTAAAGCCAACTGACCAATTCCGATTTGGATAAATCCTGCTTGTAAAGTGATCCAAGACGCTTTGATTTTTCCTCGACAAAAATTCAATTTCGAAATATCCAATGTTCTAAGCGTGCCTAAATGGGTCCCGATCTTGATTGGAAAATCGAACTGACTAATTGCATCTTCTACGTTGTTATCAATTAAATATAATTTTTATTTCATTTCGTTGCCCGTTGGCATTAAAAGTAAAAATATTCTGTGACATTATCCTACTGAACCCTGTACAGAACGGAAGATATTAATTTTAAAATATTTGTTTCTTCTTGAAGGATTTTATGTATATGTTCAATCAGAAATACTTGAAGACATGAGAATGACAACTGGATAAAGACCATTTGAAGTTGGCCCTTGATTAATTGTTAAAATAGCCTAATTCTGGGGCTTACTTAAAATGGTCTTCATCTAGTTGATATTCTCATGTCTTCACTTTTACAATACCGAAAATTTTCTTTTTTCTTTTGTTAAAGAACACAATAAAATTTAAATATAATATAATTTCAACTACAAATCCAGCGTTGTACTATGCAACGATTTATAAACTGTGTTGAGATTTGAATCGCATGTATGATAAATTTGAAATTGGTATTGATATATTCGATTGCTCGTCCTCGAGATTTATGAAGTATGCGAGAGTGTTTATAATGTCAATTAGGAACCTAGAATAAATAATTAAATATAATTTGTAAGATTACTGGTACTATGTGTAAAATTCAAACCTCTAATTGGTTTTTTTCTATTGGGTTTAATTAAATTGAATTCTACCATAATTTTTACGAATAATGTATATATATTACTTATCCAGTGCAATAAAATATTTATCCAAAATTAAATATATTCACTTTGGTTTTTGGCATGACAATAATTGGGCTAAGATGCCAAGAATTGGTGCTCTTGCCCTAATAATTAAACTATAAATATTTTATTTATATTGGTGCTCTTGCCCTAGTAATTATACTATATATATTTTATTTATAAGATAATCGAGACGTGCGAGCGATATGCGTCGCACGTTATGACCATCAGAATGTGCGAGCGATATGCGACTCAGCTGATGACGGACATGTCTCATGAGATGAGAGCACGTTCTGCCGACTAAACGGCAGATGTGCGTGCTATATGCGTTGCATCTGCCACGCATATTATTATCTGGGTTATCAGTGATCAATTTTTATTTACATATAACCACACATTCAGGTTAACACTATAAAACATTATTTAACCGAGTCTACCTGTTCGTAAAATTCATAAACTCCTAGAGAGTGATTTAGCACCTAATTTCCTTTCAGCATCTGCAAGGATGACGTTATCCAGGAAGAAAAGATGAGATATTTCAGAAAACAAGGTTAGGAAGCGATGCAATTGTAAACATTCACACTGCGGAGTTGCAAGCGGTTACTTTACAATCATTTGAAGTAGTTCCCCTTCACTTTAGTATTTAAATTTTTAAAAATTCGATGTAGATTACGTATTTAACTACGTGGTGCGGAACCTACTGTCAACCATGCATATATAGCTTTGTTCCCCTCCACTAGAGTATCTAAATTTTAAAAAATTCTCCGTAAATTACGTTTTAGACTACCTGGTGCATGATCCAGCGCACCAGAGGGTGGCCGTTTTAATCAAAAATAAAAATTCCCGGTCATTTCCCGGTTTTTTCCCGGTTAGCAAACATTTTTCACGGTCAATGAAATTTAAAAAATCGAACTAAAAATTTGTTCATTGTTCAAATTTGTTCAAAAACTGAGCTGCAAAGTAAAGCACTCAAAGTGGAGCTCTTGAATTTTAAACTTTTAAAATTGAAGTTTAAAAGTT